>DWEH01000745.1:0-10728 GCA_018245815.1 Apyrrothrix aesculapus | reverse complement strand
ATATGTAGTTACGTAACATCACGCCTGTGATCCCCGAAGAGGTAGGCAGAGGAGTGTTGTACACTCCCTTGTTTCACCAGTTACGTTTACGTCCCATTATGGAATAGGTGGTGAGTCTATTGCCATACACCGGGCATACACATATTTTTATGTAATTTGTGGAAGTTCAACATTTGTGGAGGTTTTTTTACCATATTGTTATATAATGGTCATTGTTTGAAAGTATTATTACCCTTTACATGAGCAAATAGAGTTAGAATGAAATAACGGAAATTAATTTCTTTAAATGCACTTTGACAGAGGTGGGATGTAAGTGGGTAACTATGCATAAAAAACAGTATTCATTAAGACTCCCGATAATAAATGACAAGTAGAGCATGTTAATTTTACAATTATATTACATTATATTTTGCTGCATAGCAGCAGCAGAAAACTATTGCCTTTTTTATTTAACTTGAATGTTATGTTTATACCATAGGTTCTAGCTTGTCCTACTTCTATCCTTAGTCCTTAAGGGACTGAGGGAACATATTAAGATTAATGACTTGATGCGGTGCTTTAGACCTAATTAGGCCCAACGGGAAAACCTGTTTTCTACTATGATACATAATATGTATAGGTAGAGACAAATATTTTCGTCTTAATTTAATACGTACTAGCAGTGGAGTTAAAGGAGCCAGAGTGGAGCCAACACGTCCCAGCGAAGAACATACAGCAAGCAGTGACTGCCGCACGTTGGTGGGGAATACTTCTGATACGTAGATGTAGACGGAGCTGTAGGCCACCGTGATGGAGAACTTGCCCGATAGGTAGAATATCAGTGACCACCATTTTTGATCTGTGAACAACATCGATAAGATTTGGACCTGTGAAATGTCCATCTGGAATTATCCTGATATTATCATTACGCCGGGTGCCTTATGGAATAGACAGAGGGCCATAAGACATCGCGCAAATAAGTGATATGTAATGATTGAGCATCCGTAAAGCTAATAAAATACTGGATAAATTCAGATTTACTTCGTCATAAATGCCCAAACCTGCATTGATTGCCTCGTTCGTCGAGTCGTTGCGAACGCGACTGCCGATTGAGAGGTCATGAGTTCAAATCCCGGGTCGGATAGTATTGGATTTTTCTAACTTCGAATTTCTGGTTTAAAAGTCTAGTAGTCGCTCGGAGTCAGGCTTTGTTTCCGATTTATGGCAATAGGCTTACCCGCTATTCCATGGTGGGACGTAAACGTAACTGGTGAAACTTGGGAGTATAATGTATTGTATTGTAATGCCCAATAGAAGCATTAGCAATTGAACGCTTTGCCTTGCTTACTCTTAACACACTTAAAGTATTACAGAAAGGGGGAAACAGTCATTATTTATTAATAAAACATGACTAAAAATTCTGATTTTTATCAGTTATAAATAAGTAATGTGGCGTTCGTTATATAAGCATATATTTGAAGAAAACCTGTTAAGGAACAAAACACTGAATAGGACAGATTTTGGATCTGATTGAATATAAATGAGACCATGACATATTATTAGGTATTTTTGTGAGATACCCGGCCCTTTTGTGGTCGAGACTACGGCCTTAAACATTCTCAAACTAATTGGAAACCCTTGTCCAACAGTTGACGATAAAAAAGGTCAATGATGGCTATGATTATAATAATGTTGCTACTAATTTAAGGACTATTATTAATCCTGAATGAACTTTCAGAATTTACAAAATTGACCTTATTTGATTACATCAGGTAGTAAAATATATCTTTATGCATCTTCTCAAGGATCTATTCGTATTACACAAAAAGCAATATCATAATTGAAATCCGAAATTAATTCTGATTTTGGTCACAAATTTTATTGGATCTGGCAGCTGGCAACTTGTATACCGAATCTGACATTAACTTCATCAGATCTGTGTAAAGCATAAAAATGTGAGATAACTTTTAGAAATTCTAAACACTTAATCAGACTTATTAACAATTAAGGGCCACCGTTTTAATTTTTTATAGTTAAAAATAGTAGAATACAGTATATCAAAAAAATATCTATGAAACAGCGTGGTAAACTGTTTATCAAACAGTTGAACTGTATAACATTCAACTTGTAGTGAAATACGAAACTATCGCCCGAATTCACCCGAAATTTTGTTAACAAGGACAAACATCTCACACTTTACTAGATCTCGAGCCCTAGACGCGATTAGACACGAACAAAAGACTTTTGTAATCCTCAAAACAGTTTACAGCAAACTGACGAGTTGGGACGACTTGGGATAAGTTCGGATGAGTGGTGCCCCTGTTTATTTAGCGATCATTGTTTGCGTAACAACATGAATTAATGGAATATTCAAGCTAAGCCGATTTGGTGGAAATGGCGTGCTCTACTACTACTACTACTCTACTCTACGTTACTACTCTAAGCACTTGCTATGTACGTACATGTATTACTGGTAGGTCCTAATAGATTCATATTTTCATTAAAGTTGAAATTGTATATCTCACTAGAGCTGAAATAATTGACGGCTTAAAATTTACATGAAAAATCAAAGAGTTTTCATGTTCAAGTTTTATAACGCTTACAAGCCGTCCTTGTTACAGAAAATTGCCTAAATTTAACACTGTCCGCTTTAGTTTACCTAAAAATTAATTAGGTAGAACAGATAACTCACACGCCACTAGATTTCTGACCCTAGATGCGATTAGACACGAACAAAGGCAACTTTGATAAACCCGAGGACAGTTTAAGGTAAATTGACGATTTCGGACCACTTGAGCCAAGTTCGGACGAACGTTGCGCACCCCTGTTTATTTACCGATTTCTGTTTGCGCTGTAGCCTTAATTAATGGAATATTAAAGGTAAGCCAATACGGTGAAACTGAAACGCTGTTAACTCGGATCTATTTAATCGCTTAGCATCTAATTGCGATATGTAAAACACGTTGCCGATGTAATCCATAGCCGCTGTTAGAATTTGATAATATTCAGCGCACCGAATTAGAACTGTTTCTGTGGCTTTGGATTGAATTCATTTACGGTAATCGAGGAAAATTTACTGTAGGAAATCGAATCGAAATGTTTCCATGTGTTTACGAGGCTTTCAATTCGTATTTCAACCACACCAGTGAGTAACACAAGATTCAAATGAAACAGGAAAGATCTTATATATCTCAAGGCTGGTGCTAGATTTAGCAATACCAGTCACCGTTATCCAAAATAGTACTCTAATTTCTTTCTTTGCAACAATTATTAAACCCTATGGACCTTAGGAACTTGTGAGCAAATTAAAACTTTCGACAGGCTAATTGACCGCCAGACTGCGCAATTTTAAGGGTCGCTTCAATGAGAAGGAAGAGGTCTTTGGGAAAAATAATATATGAAAAACAAGTATATGATGATACTAGTATAGCTATACCTATAGTATGATAATAATTGTATACTTAATAGAATTCGTAAGTTTTCGATTAAAAGCTTGGAAAGATTGGTCCGTGTACGGAACGATCATATAGATTCTATCATTTTCATATAGAGAGAACTCACGCGACTTCAGTTGTGTAGTAGTTTAAGAAACATTGCATGAATAAATGAATGAAGTCGCTTCGCTGGAGATTTCAGTCTGATATTGCATTTCTCGCGTTGATTAAATGCCAAGTAACGAACATAAAAAAGAAAACGTAACTGCAAAGTTATGTATAAATAAGCGACTCATATACCAATATCACGTAATACATTATACCATGTAAATACCACCCTGCTCAAGGGCTGTTTAGCAGTCTTTATACGCCTTAGAAAACATTAGGAAGTACTCTTAAGCACGTAAATTTCCTTACGATGACTACCGTCACCAACATGGCCAGGGACGTTTAATGATAGAAATATTAAGTGTATAAAAACGGAGCATAGCGTATGCGATTAAAACTAATAAAATTTCTATGGGAAATGCTAGTGGCGCATTTAGTGGTCGCTTCGCCTCACTAGCGTCAACAATTGGGAATAGATGGGACTCACAGAACACACAAAAGAAGTAATATTACATCAAATGTATCATATAGTAATAATTTAAATCATATGGTATCTTACCTTTGGGCAGGAATGATAAACTTATACACAAGCAGGCGCTTAGTACGTAAGTTGAAATTAGCACCTTCTTCCTCCCAAACCTATCCAAGACTAATAGGCACACGAAGTTCGCTGGTATTTCCACAAATCCGACCAACATGAAGTTTACGTACTTATTACCAGCTAAGGAAACAGAATTTATTGATAGTCCATAGTAAACAAACGTACAAGTTATCCACAGAAACGAACACACTAACACTCTTTTTCTTATAATACTGGATTTGAGCACTTTCGTGAAGTTTGATGGTCCTTTGTCCTCTTTCACTTCGCTTGGATTTTTATCACTGACGTTCTCTTCGGCATCTTCTAGTGGCAACTTTTCCAGTTCAGATAAGGGAGAAAGTACACTCTCCGACAACACGACGTTGTTCATCTTTGCAGCTTTTTTCAATATTTCCGATGCTTCTTGATAACGTCCTTTGCTTATTAACCAGCGAATGCTCTCGTTCAATATCCAAAGATACGAGAGAACGCAAATCGCTGGCGTGTAGATAATTCTAAGTAAAATTCTCCAGCTTTGTAGCCACCAGGACAGGGCTGCGAGTGTCATCAGCCCCATTACGTATACGGCATTTATCATAGTGTTTCCAAACACTCTTCCTTTTGGTCCGACTAGCTCCATAGCTGAAAGAGAGTGGATACATTTAATATACACTATCTAAATTGATTCATATACTGACTGTTTCGGACTTTTTGCTAGAAGCCCAAGGGTGATCATAGTAGTGATTTTGTCGTAAGAGGCGAAGATAATAGCCATGAAGATGATTATTGAAGGTCGTTGACTAATCCTAAAGAATAAGATAGAGTATGAGGACTGACATTATATATTGTCGTGCTTACAAAATTAATTATTGTTCGAGTGGTTACAAGCGCGATTGCTGATCGAAAGGTCCTGGATTCAAATACCGAGTCGGATAGAATTGGATTTTTGTAACTTAGATTTTTTAGTAGAAATTTCTAGTAGTGGCTCGGAGTCTGGATTTGTGCCCGGTGTATGGCAATAGGCTCACCCCCTATTTCATAGCGGGACGTAAACATAACTGGTGAAACGTGGGAGTGTGACACTCATCTGCCTATCTCTTCGGGGATTATAAGCGAGATGTTAAGTTTTTACAAAACCAAAAATAACAATTATAGTTAATAGTCACTCGTCAATCGAATGCTCATTTTAGGTCAACGGCACTAAATATTTTCGACATGTAAGCGCTACTGAACTGAAAAGCCTATTGACTATTGAAGTAGTTCGTATTTATTTCTGTATTGAACGTACATAAACTAGCGAAATCTCATCACGTTGATGTATTTCCTTTTATTCATTCAGGCTTTTGTTAACTTTAATAATAAAGGGGTGATTATGTTGATGGATACTTTCATACGGTAAAAAAAACCTAGAATATTCTTATTTAATTCTATGATGAATGGATTTATACAGTTCGTTTGTTTTAATGTTGCTCAAAAAATGTTTTTTTAGCTATAACAACTTCAATTTTCATTTCTTGGATTTTTAGAAACATGTACAAAGGTAACTTTGACCTTCCTTTTCAGAAGATAGATCGATATATGATATTAATACATCATCGATCTATCACAGTGCACCAGATGTTAAGTGATCACAGCAGTCCGCAGCCTGTATTGTACTATTGATTTTCTGATATCAGGTAATCAGTCACAATTGTAACATCACGCCTGTAATCCTTGAAGAGGTAAGCGAAGGAGTGTAGAACACAATGGAGGAGGACCACAGGAGTGTAATATGTTACCGTCACAATTGAAATATGAAGTTTTGTATTATAACATGGTTGGAAAGAAAAACATCGCTGAATTAATAAGATACTTGCCAATGACAAAAGCAGTGCTATACGCGCCGGCTCCCAACCCAGCTTCTAGGAACTCAAGAGCCAGCATCATGGGGTAGTTGACGGAAAAAGATCTTAGTAAGCCGAACACGCCGTTCATAAGCGATGCGACGGACAAGGCCAGCTTTCTTCCGTACTTGTCCGAGATGATCCCGGTGAGCGGCAAGGAGACGAAGAGACCAGCATTGTGGACGGTGCCTATTAAAGTCCTCTTCCAGTTTTGGCAGCCCAGGTTGAACTAAAATAAGAGCAAATTAAAACAAAGGTTTCCAACAGACACTTTCTAGGTAAGCGTACTACACCCCAGTCTACATCTCGGTTACCATCATTTGAGATGATAGTCAAACACGAGGCTATGGCTATTAAAAAAACATTACATAACAATTAACGTATTCATGGCTCAAGTTAAATTAAGCGCTTATGTTATTTTAACGTGACTCAATAAAACGTAACATCACCCCTGTAATCCCTGAAGAGGTAGGCAGAGTAGAGTAAAGTCTCAGAGCCACTATTAGGAATTTCAAGTCAGAAAAACCCAATAGTACCCGACCAGGAGATCGAACCCAGCACCTCTCGATCAGCAGTCGCGCTTGCAAACATTCGAATAACGAGGAAGTCATTATTTTATTTTATGGTGTAGAAGCAGTAAATGGCAGTAAGGACATCTTAAAGTTGTGTCCTAACTACAGTCCATAGGTATATTATAAGTCGCAAACAGAAAACAAATTTCACTTGAGAGAAAGACCCAAAACCCCTAGCAGAGCGCGCGGGGCTTAAGATGGCTTGGAATCTTACAGCAGATAAGCTGGCCAATAAAGCATAACTTCGCTGATTCGCAATGGAGAATATCTTTGGCTGTTAGTTAGATACTTTTCCTACCTCACTACTTGTTATTATTGAAAGGCAATAGAAGTTCAGTATGATATTTCTGATTTGGCTGAATGTTTCGTGATAGTTTCTTAGCATTCTGCATTTACAACTAAAACCTGAATAGTATGGTGACTGTATTATTTTAAAGTCAATATTTGGTAAGAGCGAGTAACGTTTTGTTCAATATTTAATTTCTTTTTATCGTAAATCCGTCAACATAACGATAAGTTATCAAACAACAATGTTCCTACAGAAACAATATATATATATCAACCTCGTATACATCTTTTATTATCAGTCTTAAATATATCCTGTAGTTCACCGTCGGATAGGTGACTAAAGTGAAAAACTTTAATTCAATTAATTTTAAAAGGTAGGCATTCTCCTTCCTTACAGGGAAAAGGTAAATAGAAGGATGCTTTGCATTTTGGATGTTCCAGGTGTTTTATTTCCTATCGAGGAATATTATTGAATTGAATTGACTGCCTGTTTGGTCGTATTGGTAGCAAGCGCGACTGCCGATCGAGAGGTCCTAGATTCAAATTCCTGGTCGGGTACTATGTGATTTTTCTAACTTACATTTTCTAGTAGAAACTTCTAGTACGGGCTCGGAGTCTGGATTTGTTTCAGGAGTATGGCAAAAGACTCACCACCTGTTCTAATTTTATCAGTACCCGTAGCACACCACTCTGATTTTATGGATAAGAAGTCGGACAGAGGGGATCGAAAAGATTTGATGATATATGAATATGTGCGTATTTCTTATTTTACAGTGTAAAAGAGGAAGCTATCTGTATTAAGGAATAAAATCCCTCAACGCCTTCATCTTTTATCCGGTCGGTATAGTGCCGGTTCCTAAGCACGTGATATGAACGTTATCGGTCAACTGATTACGAAATATAACTGGTGAAACGTGGGAGTGTACTACACTCCTCTGCCTACCTCTTCGGTGATTACAGGCGTGATGTTACGGTTGATTACGAAATATAAATATACAAGTAAATTTTTATAAGACGTTTTTTAACGCTAACATGTGTTCTTTGGTGATTATAATCCATACAAATATAAATAATAGTCAAATTTCAAAACATTTGAACTTTTCTCGATGTCGGTCACAAATGCACTGTCGCTCCTAAATACTAAGGTGGAATGCCACGTGTGTTGGTACATCTGTTTACCACTTCTTCTCAATTGAAATACACCAATCGATCATATAAACAGATTACGGCCGATTCGTTATCAGATAGTCACGTGAGTTATCCCGAGATATTATTATTATTATTATCATTAAAATTTAGTCCATTTATTAATCGGAGGGAGGGATTACCTACCTACCTCGGTCTACCCCGCGAGGGACCTGCCATGAAGATATGTATGTATGTATTTATTAATCGTTTAGTCATTAGTTTCCGATTCTAACAGTTTATTTACATTTTCACCGCTTTGATTGTCCCTATTGCACGGTGACCCCAATTGGCAATTTAGTTCATAATATCCATAGTTAACTGTTTCTATTTGGATAACCCTAAACTATACGCGGTCCTAAATAAACTATGATCCGTGAAACTGTTCGCCGCCGGTTCTGTGATTATTATCCACGCCCGGAAGCAATTGTTTAGGGCGCAAATTGGAATTTATAATATTTACACTCAGAATTACTCAGGTTTCGGTAGATTAAGTAATTTTTTTATCTTCCTACATAAGCTGACAAACAGACAAAATTGCCCCCTGATGGTGAGTGGTCACCGTCGCCTATGGATATTGACAACAGTGTAATGTCACCAGTATGTTGCCAGCCTTGGCAGACTCTGCTAATGCCTTTTGGTAGAGCCCCATATTATAGCGCATTGGCAATATCTTAAAGGGAAACCTACTCTTAAAGTTTGCACGTTCGTGGGAAGAACGAGTGCGGGAAATGTACCGTTGCAGACAGCCACGCGTCCAACTGACAAAGGTAAAAACTTATATATGATAAGCGACAGTCTTTTGTCATGTTTAAACTTAGCCACAGTTTGTTTTATGAAAGCGCGGAAAATATCGCGAAGCATTTTAAATTCATTCGACAATGGTTCGGTCCCACATAGTTCCTAATATACTTTCAAATGGCCGACATACATCAAAATTTGTATAACAAACTGATGTTTTTTCTGAGCCTCTTCATTCAATCGCTTTTAGGGTCACGAAATCCTATTCTGAATACCTACTAACTTTAATGAGTTGATCCGCAATAAATTAACCTAAATATAACATGTACGCATTCAGAACGCCGTTCTAAAGTCGTAATTACTTGCTTTATCACAAAACTAAACGCAAAAACTGACAAAACAAACAGTGATACAAGTAGTGGTATGAATGGCGAGTGCGTGGCTGATAAGTGGAGGCAATGCGTGCTGGAGGCGTGGCGGCACTTTGTCAGCCTACCCTATCTACGCGTCGCCGTGGCACTGATAATTGAGCTCCGCGTAGCGTCAGCACTACTGATAATATATTTGAGGCCACAATCAAAACGGAACTAGATTATGAGGCACTAAAATAAACAAAGCTCCAGTTTTTGAGATGACCGATGTCTATTCAATTCAAACGATGTCTGCTGTACACAATGCTACATGACCCACTGTATCTCTTTATAAGCGACTGTGGCCTGTGATTACTTATCATCAGGATCACAGGTCTTAATGGACCTGTTGTCCACAATACAAATGTAATCATGAGATGAGTCGTGTCGTTAATAGATGGTTTCCTTCATGGTTGGTTATATTCCTTCATGGTTCAGTTAATAGCTAGTTTAGTTTATAATTGTCAAAGCTTTTTTTTACAATAATTTTCGAGATGGCTTGAATAGCTTTCGAAATATCGGTATTGAATTGGTAATTAGTCGAGAGCAAATGTACCAAATGTAAGCACATATATTGTGTTGTTGTTATAATTAAATTATGACACTAATGGAATCAAATTCACTCTGAGCGAAAATCACTGAATTGCTTTACTCCACTATAGCATATTTCTTCATCTTTGTGTGGAAATGATACTACTTTGAACAATCGTGCAAAAATATCCTTACATCTTTCACAGCGGAATCTTCGTCGCTGTACACGTATGTATCACAATCCAGAACAGTCGACGTATCGAAGTCATCAAGACTACACATGGTGCTGTTCTTATATTTCTCTTTGAAGCTGTACTTCTTGCATTTGAGGAGTTCCCCCTTTTCCCTGGGAATCGCGTGTCCGTGCCACAAACTGCTGTTCAGGTGCTCGCAATCCGAGACGAGGCATCTGAAACAAGAACAAATGATTTTAAAATGGACGGATGAACAAAACTAATCAGACGAAATCATTGTTAGTTTGTTAAGTAGGAGTTGTTGGGAGTGTATTACACTCCTCTGCCTATCTCTTCGGGGATTAAAAGCGTGAAGTTACGTATTTGTTAATTAAGTGTTTATAAGGTGTTATATGAAATGATTTCGGCTTTTGCAAAAATTCTTGTTCTTAATTAGGATTTTTCGAACTGATGAATGTGTTGAATGAATTATCTATCTTCGTGTAACTTCAAGATGAATTTTGAATCATGACAACGTATAGAAATAAAATTAAAATACACCACAGTTGGTAAAACTCTAGACGATGAAGGTAGAAAACGTTGAATAAAATCGTGTACAATAAATAAAATTGACTACTCCGGTGGTTGTGTTGCAAGCGCGACTGTGGATCAAGAGGTCCTGGGTTCAAATCCCGGTTCGAGTACTATTGGATTTTTCTAAACGTTAGAATTTCTAATAGGGGCTCGGAGTCTGGATTAGTGCCCGCTGAATGGCAATAGACTCACCACCTATTCCAAATTGGGACGTAAACGTAACTGGTGAAACGTGAGAGTGTACTACACT
>DWEH01000744.1:0-10734 GCA_018245815.1 Apyrrothrix aesculapus | reverse complement strand
CCCGAAGAGGTAGGCAGAGGAGTGTAGTACACTCCCATGTTTCACCAGTTACGTTTACGTCCCAATATGGAATAGGTTGTGAGTCTATTTCCATACACAGGGCACAAATCCAGACTGCGAGCCACTACTAGATTCTAATTGTATAAAAATCCAATAGTCCTCTACCCGGGATTTAAACCCAGGACCTCTCGATCTTCAGTCGCGCTTGCAACTAACACCAATAACGAGGCAGTCAAATGGCTGTATGGCTGTTTCCCATACATTTGAACATAAAAAGATGTCTGCTGGTTAAACAATATTTTCATAATTAAACATTTAAAAAAATCCTTAACAAATTTTGAGTTACGGAGATTTTTGAAAACAATAACACCAACCTTTACAGAAGGCATTACTGAGCTTTGAATGCATAATAAGTATATCGTATTGCATTCGCTTCGTTGCTGCGGCAACAGTTTGAAAGGTTTCTCCTCCGAAAGCCTTTTTTCCAACAAAAAGGTTTTCAACAATCTCCTTATCCCAAAGAACGTCTCCAAATGATTGCTTCAAAGCATTATGAAGCTCTGAATTCGAAATAAGCCGTTATTGCATTTGCTGTGTCTCTGTAGGCTGTTTTTTTCGACGACGAAATTCTTGCTTCAATAGTTTACAAGCAAGTGTAAATGGAGCTTATCTCTCTGGTGTTTCTGTAACAAAGTTTTGTTTAAGATAATTTCTACAACAATTATATAACATAATGATAATATTTGAACCTCATCAACCCATATATTGTTCGACATTTGGCCATGGGTTTACTTTGCTCTGTTCACGCTGGGGACTTTCTACACTGACCTAGTGGGGGTTGAAGGACTTCACATCCCTTAGAATATATTTCAGAGAAGTTGCAAATGCCCAAACTTCTTAACGAAATTTTGTTGTCGACAGTAATACAATGTTAACAATTCCCGTAAGTTTATTAAGGTAGAGGTGAGTCCTCGGATTGAGAGGCTAGTATCTAAGTTACTATGCTATTAAAATCACTACTATAATATTTAATTCTTCTTTATTTCGGTATATATCCTTTGGCGACAGCGGCTTTATTTTTATAATGTCCAGTGTTAAACAGGTACCTGAGGTATATAAAGCTGGCTTCGCTTTCGTTCCAGCGTTTTAAATTCTTGAGACAAAAAGCCCAGACGAAGTTTTCCATTTTACATTGTTTTATGTTTAGTTTATTTGTAATCAATTCGAATACTATTGAAAGAGGAAAACGCTAAATAATGATGGCAAGAAACTACTTTTAAACTTGACATTTATAGCTGAAACTTGGTACCGAGAATAATGCGCTTGTGGCTCAAGACTGTGTAATCTATATAAACTGTATATCGTTTTAAGATGGAAGTATACTTTTGTCAACGTTAGTTCCATATGTACCAGTATATAGGCAACGATGACCACTTATCATAAGGTTTAGTAAAATGTGGTAAATGAATGTAACAACTTTGAATTAGAATTAGGTATATAGCAATATTTAGTTAACGTATCGCACATAATTTTAAGAAAACAAAATTAAATACTTTTCAAAAGTACGGTTAGTGGGGAAAATATTTAACATCGTTTAATACGACGGATAGAAATATTTTTAAAAACATTAGCTCGGATGGTACAGATTTATTATCCAGAGCCGCGAAAATGAATTATGTAACGCAAACCAGTTATTAAAGCATCCCTTATCTTTTGAATTCTTTCCCTTTGAATTTCCGTGCTTCAACACAATTTAGGCTTTTAGGGAAATTTATAAACGTGATAAAACCATTCAGTTTGGTTTCTATTGAGTAGGTACTAAAGTGGAATCTCTTTATGCCAGAACAGTATATTCTCTCTGGTTTTATTCTGGAAAGTTTCATTACTTCCCTTCAATATGATCGTCGGAGGCGATTACTTCGGTTGGGCATTGTGCGTCAAGGGGAGAATAATGCACATCGTATTCTCTGTAATAACGTCGTAAATCTGGCTCATGCTACACTCCTCTAAATTGTTTCGCCCTATTAAAACATTAAGACGGTAAACGTCTAGTGCTTGACCTAAAAAAATTCAATGCGGGACTAAATGAGCACTGCTGCTACATGGCAACGTTGTATATTATAAAAACGTAACATCACGCCTGTAATCTCCGAAGAGGTAGGCAGAGGAGGGTAGTATGCTCTCCCGTTTTACCAGTTACGTTTACGTCCCGTTATGGAATAGGTGGTGAGCATATTGCCATACACCGGACACAAATCCAGACACCGAGGGGCTACTAAAAATATCTACTAGAAAATCTAAGTTAGAAAAATCCAATAGTACCCGATCCGGGAATCGAACCCAGGACCTCTCGTTCAGCAGTCGCGCTTGCAACCACTCGACCAACGAGGCCGTCAACATACATATGTATTATATATTCTAAATGCTTAAAAGCGACTACAGATTACAAGCGATTTGTATAGTTAAGCAAGTTTATTGATTTTTGTACTTATTTCTGATTATTTATTATGTTAATACATAACATTGGACCTGATCAACGCTTGGTTGGATCATCACTAATTTGAAAGAGCTTTTCCTTGCCTTGGAGAGCACGTTAAGGACTCTGTCCAGTTTGATATTTTTATGTAAGAATCGCGCCTGTCATCTCGGTGATGGAGTTAAAGTTGGCTTAAAAACATTGAACGGATGGGTAGGTCTTTTTTTTTACTTAGCTATAGGCTCGCGTTTGACTGCTATCCCACCTGATGGAAAGCGGTATGCAGCCTAGGATGTAGCACGCTTGCCTAGGAAGTGCCTATTCACTCTTGTACACCCACTCACATTTTATTACAGGGTACATATGTATAAATTTAATGTAAAGATGTATAGCGTACTTTTAAATAAAATTTAACACAATTTACGATTTAAAGAAAGCAGATGAACGTATAATTACGGCTGTAATCCCCGAAGAGGTAGGTAGAGGAGTGCATCACACTCTCACATGTCAACAATTACGTTTACATCTTACTATGGACTAGGGCGTAAGCACCGGGCACAAATCTGGTAAATCTGATAAAATCCAAAAAGTAAAATCCATGCGAACGGAGTCGCGGGCAATATCTGCATAAAGTAATATCTTTAAAGTCTCATATATGTGTACTAAATATTCACAGTGATATTTAATATTAAAAAACATTTTGAAAGTCACAAAGCAAATAATATAATATTAGGAGTACAGAAATAATTTTATGAAACGGCACTCAAAGATCCAAGGCACGTAAAGTAGTAAATTAAATTGTTTTCCTAACTTTCTGATGTAGAGCAGATTTAATACAAAACTGTATTACGGTCGTTTTTCTTTTCATAGATACCTATGAAATATATCATTTTGTACTCTTGTTTTAAAAATCCAATTTATTTACGTAACTTCACGCCTGTAATCCTCGAAGAGGTAGGCAGAGAAGTGCAGTACACTCCCACGTTTCACCTGTTACGTTTACGTCCCACAATGCAATAGATGGATAGATAGATGGCATTTATATTTGTATTGCCATACACCGGGCACACATCCAGACTCCGAGCCACTACTAAAATTCTAAGTTAGAAAAATTCAGTAGTATCCGACCCGGGATTTGAACCCAGGACCTCTCGATCGGCAGTTGCGCTTGCAACCACTCGACCAACGAGGCAGTCAATTTATTTATTTAAATTAGTACACCTTTGGGTTTCTTTTTCTTTTTATACCTCGTATAATATTCTGTATAAACTTATGTTTTACAAAATCCAGCTAGATACTTTAGCTACTGAATGGGTTTACGATATATAATTTACGTTTCGAAACATAATAGCAATTTAAAAACAAACGAAATCACCTTAAACCCTTCTTCATTTTGTCTAACTGTGATTACATAATCCTATGTAGGTTCAATCACAACGTTACCAAGGAATTACGTTCGCAGTGTACCTACTGAGAAAACCTTGAAGTTTGAAGGCAGCGTCAACCAAATGGAGGGAAACTTGCAATTTGGTTCTGATGCTGAAAAGGAAATGTACATACGTCACTGGACATGGTCTGTTCCTAGTCTACTGAGTTATAAATACAAGCATACCTACAGTACAATATGTTCGTTGTACTAAGTACTCTGTTATGTTTTGTTATTTAAAAAAAACATAACATCACGCCTGTAATCCCCGAAGAGTTAGGCAGAGGAGTGTAGTACACTCCCAAATTCACCAGTTACATTTACGTCCCAATATGGAATAGATGGTGTACCTAATTATTAAACTTTGTTTTATTATTAAGCTTTTCGTATCTATGTAGATTAAATTTATCTACTATTTTAGCTTAACTCGCTCATGTCTTTTTCGGGATTGCCCGATTATTTTCGGACCTGTTGGAGGTCGCTGCGATGGTATATTTCTGTTGTGTCCATAATAACTTACCCTAAAAAAATATAAATAATACAGGGCTGAATGTAGGGAAGCTACATAATTGTATAGGTAATATAAATACGGATAGTTTAGTATTAAAAATAGGTTTAACTGTTGAAGAAGCCAATCGATAACGTACCCAAAATATTGGAACTTTCATGGTTGAAACCAAGCGGTAATGGTGTCCCAATAGGGTAGGAGGGTACCAACGTGGAATATGAATGAACGTCGACATCAACAATGTGCGTCGTTTATTTACAAACAGTAACGGTTGTTGTACAAAAACGGACGCAGCACACGCTACAGCACTCAAATTAAACCAGGCCGCAGACTCCCCTGTTCATAAACGTATACATACGTGATTTCTAAGCTCCAAGACGTTTCCGGCTCGCGCGTGCTACGGCCCAAGAGCCAGATGCCGAAAACTACCGCTACTACAGGCAGTATAAACATTAATAAATCGTTATTTATGTACCATATTTTACATATATGTATTATACTAGAGAAATTGGATTTGTTGGAGCTGTCTTAATATACGTTTAATGTGATTTGAAACAAATTCTTGTAGAAAGCGCTCCGTCGATTTAATAACACATAAATTTTAAAACGTTCTTAACTATTTACAATTCGTACTTTGCTCTCCTAATCTTGACTAAAGAAGGATTATAAAACAACAATCGTACAAAACCGTCATTCAATAATAAACAGGAAACAATAGGAAAGAAAAAACTAAACTATCAGTGTTGTAACAACAAATTGAAACACGCGAAACAGATTTGTAAATGTTCTCAGACAAATGCCTTATAAATGATGCTCACCGTTCAGTTATAAGGCAACAAGTCTAAAATCTAAAAGTGCGGTGGAAGCTTTTCTCGCACGTGTCTCTTGCGCCAAGAAAGCTTCCCTTCCTTGTGAAAGCTGCGCACGTGCACGGCTAGCTCCACCTGCGCCCGCGCTGCCTGAGATAGCGCGCGCAGAGTCCGCCGCGCTTTCGGCGGGATGTGTCGTGTTTGAGGTTACCGGCCCTTGCTGAGCCGCCATGGGACCGCAATTCGACTTCTGTGTGCGCGCTGCCAGTAAGTGAATAATGTTTTGCTATTGTCATTTTATCCTATTCCTATCGATTCCAAAGATGGCGTTGTCAATGTCGATTACCGCATCTTTTACTATTTACGTAAAGTATGATGTTAAGTTGTTTAAAATACTTGCCTACTATTGCTTATAGACTTCCTACGTCAGAAAATACGTAAATCTATTTTGGTTTATAGGTAATAGTTGCAGTACAACATATGTATGTGTGAAAGAAAAGTAGGATTTTAGTATCTATTTCAAACTTGAAGTCCTAATTTTTTTTTTTAAACAAAAGCGAAGATCTTGTTATTTTTGTTCTACAAATAGAAAAAGACACCGTAAGTCGATAATATCATCAGTACCGAGCAGGTACAAGTGCTGATAGGATGTTGGTTGAAGAAATATTATTATGTATTATTGTCTCTATATACATATATCTTTAATTCATTTTGCGTGACAAATTTATCGTTATATATTAGGTTTCCACTCATTACATAATCTTGTAGGTTGAGTATGTACCTATATGTAATTCGTATCACCAATAAATGTTATATTATAGTACCCATTGATAAATAATCTTTCAGTTGGCTATATTGTGTTGGCGCACATAAAATTCCCCGAAAAGTTACTCACTACCTGAATCTGAAGCGTGCGCGTCTCCATCTTTCCAATTTTATTATTCTTCAAGCACATTTTGTTACTTTCCAAGAATTCCAACTGATTCAGACAGAACACATGAAGGACATCCAAACAGTCCGTTTATATACCCACGTATTTACATTTCATGTGCTGTTATTTACATGAAAAGCTATTTTGTATTTCAAGATAAATTTTGTTTTTCAACATATGTAGATGCAATCTTTAACCTTTAGAACGATAAAATTTGCTTTTTGTAAAGTAATTTACAAACACTAAAATGTCATAAACGATTTTAGTATAACAGAATATACATACCCACTCATGCTAACAGTATAATCGTATTCTACAATTTTATTGTAAAACAGAATGTACTTACACTAACAGCGTAATACAAGTTTAGTATAATACGAAGTAATACATACTTACACTAACAATACAATGTTAGTAGGTGTAACAAACAATATACGTACCTATACCTACGCTCGAATGGAGGCACGTAAATAAATCAAATCAGTGTCAGACACTCGTCAAGCACAAACAACTAAATTTAGATACGTTAATGGTCTGAATGTTTGTCCAGTATTGTTTGTTGCTTGGTTTTTGTGCGCCACATGTCCGCAGGGATCGCCCTCTCGTCCCGCCCTCGAAGTGCTGCGACGGATAATACGGCACAGATGCGGGCACAAAAACCATTCATTCACCAGTATCAAAAGTTCGTTAAGTCTCCCCAAACATCTCGAAAAGACTCACTGCTGACGGTCCTAATGATACTAATTATTAGCTTATTTCATTCGCCTTTTGATCCGTTTTGTTCTTAAAAATATATTTTTATGTTAATAATGCATTGTTATAACGATCTTTAATGTACTTTATAGTTCAAAACTGTTTGGTCGTGTTGGTTGCAAACGTGACTGCCGATCGAGAGGTCCTGGGTTCAAATCTCGGGTCGGGTACTATTGGATTTTTCTAAAAATTAGAATTTCTTGTAGTGGCTTGGAGTCTGGACTTGTGTCCGGTGTATGGCAATAGACTCAACACCTATTCCATAGTGAGACGTAAACGTAACTGGTAAAACATGGGAGTGTACTACACTCCTCTGCCTACCTCTTCGGGGATTACAGGCGTGTTGTTACGTAGTTCAATGCATTAGTAGATTGGCATCAGTTACAAGAGCTTATTCACACAAAACACTGCACGCCTGAGTGGAAAAATAAATAAGTTAATCTCTAGCTGAGTAGGTGTACGTAATAAATGTAACTAGATTAACGGCCACTGCATTGTCCCATATGAGAACGCTGGCTTAAGTATGGCGGAGTCAGGACGAAGATTGCTTTCAATTCGCATTTTCCGGCTCATAAAAGTAGGTTGCTCTACTCGGCCCGCACTGGACGTAATGGAGAGCCGTTAGTTCATTGGTGTTATTGAATAATTCTCGCGTGGTACAGTCGCACGCCTTTGGCCACTGCAGGACGAGCTCCTGTCCCCTCCGTAATGATCCTTGGTACATTAGATCGCTCTTATCCTGTTGATTGCTTCTGATAAGACAGTCCACTCGTACGGAGCTCTATAATCAGATAATTCAATTCGGTCTAAATGTCACGACTATTTCAAAGTAGCTTTTGTTTCTAGATAACCCATCCTACTTCGCGTTCCCGGATAAAGATGTACCTGATAGTGCGGGTTCCGTTGCATCCGCCCCCGAACAGTACTCGCGCTCGGCTCCGGCCAGGACATGGACTGATGGTGTTCGGCCACTAACGTCACCGCGTCGGAGGGAACCTGAAAGCCCCAGAAGGAAGGAGTTTAGAGCTCTCCTGCGCTCACTGTCAGCTAAAGAACCAGAGCAGGCAGAAAGATTCTTAAAAGGTGAACCGAGACCTGGGGACTGTGCTCCAGGTGATATGAAGCATACCTTCACATCACCAAGGATAAAGTAAGTTTTATTTTTAGCGATCATACATATTTTTTTAAATGTTTTACATTATTTAGGATTTTATTTTTCATATGTCTTAAGTCGTTTCAGGCACTAATAGTACATATATTGCGGATATTCAAGGAATATCCGCATCAACTTTGAGAAAAAAAATTTACTCGTTTTGCCTTATAATTCAAATTCAAATTCAAAACCATAGTTATCCATTGACCACTTCCTCATAAGGAGAGTTTTTATGATTTAACAAGCCAATTATTGTACAGGAAGGGCAAGATTAGCGCTACGGTCGTGACCCCCGACGGCCCTAAAGAACGCGAAGAAGTATTCTACACAATCCCACTGCAGGGCAGAAGGCGTCACTCGGTAGGGGGTTACTTGGCAACCGGAGCCGCGGGAACGGGGGAAGTCACTACGGTGCCCAGCGAAGTCCCGAAGATGCCGCCGCCGAGATTTAACCAAGTAGACGACGAATCGGTGAAAAGAAGACGGCCAAGAAATTTTTCTTTTAAAGGTACGATCATTCAATTTGACTATGAACTATAACTAATCTTGAACCCGTCGCATTGTATATTCACCCCTTGTTGGACAGATATAGCCGTAGATATGTTCCGGTAACTAAAATAAATAATAAAGCCAGTCTCGATAGCACATTGCCCGTCTTGAAGGAATGGGTAGGCATACAATCTATTATTAGATAACAATTTCATTATGTCCTCGTATGGAAATGGACAATATGATATATGGTCATAAACAATCCAACGAAGACGTAGGGCTGATATCAGCTGAAGAGTTGGAGAGCGTTGCACCCGACCTCGGGGCCCTTTCTGATAACGTGATAGCTTAACGCATTGTCCGAAATATGTTATAGGAAAAGTGATTGTAGTAAAAGTGCGTTGCTTTTGAGCTTGTTTCAGTTAATAAATGTGTTAAGTAATGGAAAGTGATTGTGTAATAATACGATAATTTTATACCGTTTGTGATGTTTATTGGTTTCAGAGTAATTCCTAAAAATTACATTTTTCTCAGACATATTCGTCTTGTTTACAGTTATTTTAAATTATCAGGGTATGATAGAAGAACTACTTAATAATTTCTATTAATAAAATCTATAACTACAATAGTTAATAAACTCCTTTAATATTGGTTTGTTTTTAAGCTTTTCAAATTGATATAAAATTATGTACAGGTTTCAGTTAAGTTAAATTAGGTCATTATAAGGCACGTGCATGTATTTACGGAACTGATTGTCCTGTGGCACCTTTATCAGTAAGGTGTGTTTGCTGCTCTTCAGGAACCATACTGTTGTCAGTCAAGCTTATCTGCGACACGCGTGAAGAATAATATAATCGGAACGTGTCCGGTATTTGCACGTCGTATTTGGCGATCGATAACGTCTGGGGAATATTGACACGCGAGCCCAAAATTGTTTGAGGAGATTAGGCGTCAGTAATGGTCGGCGCGATGGTGTAGCGATACTTGCAATTATGGTTGTCGCGTCGTGGTTTTAGTATGCGAAGTGCGTGCGCGTGCGCCGCCTGACGCCAGCGCTGCGCCCGGCGGCAGTGGCGGCGCGACGGGGCACTGCGCAGCGTCGCGGGCGGACACTTCGCTCTAGCCGCTCCTCTCGCGCCTCGCATTCGGTTTGCTCATTCCGCGCGCATTCTAGTGTTCTCTGCAATCCAGTGCAATGTCGGACTTATAAGCCGGGACCTTCCAGTGTCTTTTCGTTCGGTAAAAATTCTAACGCGCCTATGGGAGTAATGGCAGATGCTAGTGAGTATTAATTATAACAATTAGTATCAGTGTGGTTTTATAACTTAATTTGTTAAGTTAAAAATAAATTAAGTTATTAATTCTCGTTACGTTAAAATGAATTAGGAAATGTTTGCCCAAATTAGTGGTGCCCAAGTTACTTACTTTGAATGCAACCAAAAATATTATTAAATATCATCAAGTACGCTACTGAGTCATCTTAAACTTACAAATAACTTAGTTAAATGTTCATTATGTTAAATGGTAAATACATTAAATGTTCAGCTAATTTTGTTTCAATATTTAATTGGATTGCTTACTATTGATTAGTGTTCAAGAAACGTAACTTAAACAAAATATTTATTAAACCAAGTCAATGTTATAAGCAGTTTAAATTTTATAGCTTTTATTTAACATATGTCCTTGTAAATTCCTGTGTCAATACAACTCTGTAATGTCCAATTCTGTCCAAAATCAATGTCAAAGACAGCGTAAAAACAACTTACGGAAACTTAATGTACGGTTGTAAAAGGGCTACGTTGTTGGAATTTAACCCTTAATACGTAGACGAGACGGTGCACGGTGTGGTTAGTAGAAGTTTTAATGTTGTGTACCTACTATTTATGCAGAGTGGCAAGTCTGACAGAATAAACATGGTCCACTTTACATGCAACGGAGTGACTCCCGTAATGTGCTCGCAGTGGGAATGCAAATGTGTGACGCCTATTTTGTTCTCGGGTAGTTAAACGAACAAGGATCGCTCCCATGCATTGTGCCTCTATTTAAATAATACTCTTTGTTGTTCGTATAACTTTATGGCATCCGTAGATTGTTTTATCTTTTTTTACAAAATGTAGGAGGATTCTTGTTAATTCGCAGATTATTTTTTCTTTGTGCTCTGAACATTTAAATTCTTATAGATATTCATA
>DWEH01000743.1:0-10735 GCA_018245815.1 Apyrrothrix aesculapus | reverse complement strand
CTAAATTTATGCCCGGTGTATGGCAATAGACTCACCACCTAATCCATAATGGAATGTAAACGTAACTGGAGAAACGTGGGAGTGTACTACACCCAGAGGTGAAGCAGGCAGGGGCCTACCTCTTTGGGGATTACAGGCGTGATGTTACGTGCGTCGTCGTAATTTTTATGAAATGATTTTTACGAAAACGAAATTCTCAGGAGGAGAGGGTGTTATTTGTTAATAATGTGCGCTTAAAAAAATATGAATAGAATTTTGTAGAACCATTAAATTTCAAACTAATTTCGATCCCAAAAAATCAAATGTGTAATTTTATTTACGCTAAAAGTAAAACAGATAAGGGGAATGTTTCGACAAATTCTTAGTCAACAAGGTAATACTACATTTTACGCACCCTACTTTTAGTCCCTTAACTGCGTCGTAATTTATTAGACAACCCGCAAATCAGCTATGAAGCATTGTTCCACCAGAGTTTACTACACAATGAGCTTAAGGATTTAGCAAGTTCACAGAATTTGAATCTTACGCCCGTTCCGAAGAACGTATTAAACATTGAACACAACTCGACCTACATATACTCATGTTTGGTACATACCTCTGTTTGAGTTTAAACAAGCCAAGCCCTTGATGTCGCAAGCAGGTATGCCAACTGTAAGGTAACAAACATTAAATAGTGTACCCAAAATGGGTTCAATTTCCACTTGCTCATATTGGACGTGAAACGAATTAATAAATAAATGAATAAAGCTACCTCTGCATTCAAACATGATTCGACTCCTAACGCAACTAGCACTAGTGATGATCGATTTGGTTTCATAATTTTCAGTAATTAGTAAACAATAGTGATTATATAAGACTTAATAGGCCTATTAGTAAATTTACATGTAAAAGTCTGGACTGCCTCATTGGTCGTGTTGGTTGCAACCGCGACTGCCGATCGAGAGGTCTTGGGTTCCTAACCCGGGTCGGGTACTATTGGATTTTTCTAACTTAGGTTTTCTAGTAGAAATTTCTAGTATTGGCTCAGTGTCTGGATTTGTGCCGAGTGTATGGCAATAGATTTATCACCTATTCCATAATGGGGTGTAAACGTAACTGGTGAAACATGGGAGTGTACTACACTCCTCTGCCTACATCGTCCGAGATTATCTGCGTGTTGTTACGTAGAAACAATAGTTCCGAAACATTTTAAGCTTACTAGCGCGTTAAAAATCGACGATATGACTGAGTGTCGACAAGGCTTAACCACTATATTTGCAGCGACACAATTTAACACCCGGTCATTAGCCCACAAATCGATTTTACTTGGTATTTTCCACAACCTGTCACAAGTGCACGCTTACGAAAGTAGGTCTTCTTACCGATCTTGGAGAGGAAGTGATGCGAACAGTTGCAGTACCGCTCCTGTGCAACGGCTTTGCAGTTTAAAATACAAGCACTGTACGTGTACTCTTGAAAGGGCCACCTGTCATTCTCGAAGCTAGGTCTCTCATACCGGAAGAGACAGTCTCGAATATCTTGCGGCATGAATTGTACTGAAGGATCATTTATTGTTTGTTCTGCCTACAACAGAGATAACATGAGGACATGGGACGTGATTAAATTTTTTTTAGGAGCTCATAATAAGGATCGTACACAAATCCGAATCTAGTCGGGATAACCCTAAAACATATGTGAGTGAGTTATGCCGGTAAATAATATAATAACGTATTATGAATATTGACGAAATGTACATACGTATTAATAATAAAACATGAGAAGTATAAACAGATGGCACAAAAGTCGTTTTTTAATAATTATAGTAACATCTCCATTCCTATACATGTAGAAACAAATACTTAAACATCCAAAACCAAGTTGTAATTTCATCATTCGAATATATGCCTGCCTGACAACTGAACCTGGGAAACATGGCAGAAAGGTATCGTGTCCAATGAAATAATTTGTCAAAGATATCGTCATAATATGCTTTGAGTTTTATACAAGAGATTCCATTTTAAAAATATCTTTGCATAATGTCCTTATATCTCTCAGAATTACCGCTTGAAACGTAATCTTCGTAACGTAACGTAACGTAATCTTCTATGATACTTAACTTTATAATATTTTTTAACTTCACACTTAATTTGTATTTCATATTAAAATTCATGTCGTAACGTGGCTGAAAAAATTCAATTATGAGAGGCCCTTAACAAAATGTTTCAAGAAGAAAATATTAAAATAATGACATAGGCTTACCTTTAAAATAATTTCGAAGTCAGTAACCAGTGGTACGATTCCGTAGCGACCTAGTATATTTTCTAACGCCACCGACACCATATCGTTAGGTGAATGAATCCTTATCTAAAATCAAATAAGACCACCGATAGCCTAGTGATTAAGAATTCAACTCCCCACACCGGTGGTACAAGGTTCGATTTTCTGTCATGCGACTCTGATTTTATAAAGTTATATGATGTTTACATATACATATCTTGTATCACTCATTTTATATGGAGAATGAAACCTTTATGAGACAACCGACCATAATTACATTTTTTCGCAATGTGCTTAAGACGTGGGTCGTCAGCTAACTCATACTCGACTAGGTGAACAGTATGCAAAGTAATAAATATTTTTATTCTGAGCAGAGACCTGTGCCCCATAATGAAACTATTTGGTTAATCGTGTCATGCATAGAAATGATATATAAATTATAATTTATCACTCATCACCAGCTTCTTTTGCTCCACAGCATGACTAAATCCGCCCCTAATAACTGCAATTGATTTGAAATTAAATTAATCAATGAACCAATTAATTTATTGATTTTATTAACTGAAATTTAATTCTAAATACCTGAACGTCTTCACCTCTGCAATAATCGTAAAAGCGTGCCGCTTACTTTCCCTAGTATAGGTGTGGTCTGGAGACAAAACCCATAACAGCAAACAATAATTACACGTGACAGTTGACGTTAGTTCCAGCCGCACCCATGTCTGCCGCACACCATTGATTAAACCTATTTTCACTCCTACATGTACAATTATAACAGATATAGACTGGTGGTCCTGTGTTCAAATCCTTGCTCGCACCTCATTACAAACAATGTGCATTTCAAGATTAAATATCACTTACTGTATCATGAGGAAAACTGCTCACCTTAAAACTTTCCATAAAGTTCTAAAAGGCGTGTAAAAGCGTGGCGGAGTAAAACGTTAACGCTTCTGTTTCTGAGAGAAGTCCGTGCTCAACAGTGGAGGAACAAAACAGTTGATGTTGAAGACATACAAGTACAGAAATAACAACACCTACCGCGATATTTTCTTTGGCAGTGAACACCAAGTTCGGCAGCCCGACCCGTCGATTCACGTTTAATACGCTCCTGTTCCAATATACCCCGGAGTTGAAAGTGAAACAAGTACCGTACTCGGTCTCCGTTGGACGAAATCTGTAAAATTCTTTAACTCGAGTAATGTAACACAATATACATAGTTGGACGAATATATCATAAAACCACTGTTACCTTTAATATTAATATTCGGGGAATATAAGCGACATGAAAATAAAATATATACATTTCGGCCTTTTTTTATATGATCTACATTTTTTAAAATTATAGACTTTAATGAATTATAGCTTTTAGACTTTATTAAAATATATTTGGAAAATTAAAAAGGGACGTAGCAGTTTTCTCATTTATCTACGTTCTTTGCGAGTATGTATTGCTTACATACTGTTTACATTAATCGTAATTAAAGTCCTTTCAAAATACATTTGACGGTACATAATGTCAAATGAAAATACTGTTACTTTCCTTTATATCAACATTTTGATTTTATTTTCCTTCCATAATCAAAATAACCTAATGAATGTCACCTATAATGTCAATACCTGTCACAACAAGAGAAATTCTTTTGATCCCACCAGCAATCGGTCAGTAGGTCAGAACACTTCAATCTGATCTTTCCTACGACATACTGGAAGTCTTCGGCGCAGGTCTGGTTAACTTTACAATTGACGCACGTCTTGCAGTACAGAATATTCCAAAAAGCTATATCTTTGTAGAACAAAGTCATAGATGCGGGCAATTTATTCCTGTTAAAACAATATAAAATTAATACAATTAAAAAATGAAATACTCATTATTACAAATAGCATACAACGAAATTGAAGTTGCATAGTTTTACGATAAAAAATACTTTGAGTTTATAAGTAGTATAAAACATCTATACCTTGCTGATGACATCATAGATAGACTCGACCTGTTGGCGTATACAATTACTTACAAAGCCTATGTCCATCGTGATCAATACGAACGTATTGGCTTTACTAAACATGTCTCCTCTAAGGGCGACTTTGGCTGTAATCAACACGCTGGGCATGCGGTTGTGGATTACAGAGTACACCTTCTCGACCCGCTTACTCTGATGCCCGTCGACGGTCAGAACTTTAGCTGTGCCTGTATCGTTAACGTGTACATAGAAATCGTTATACGATGTAAATGTTGATGGACACAGGTGTCGAGGGGGGCCAAAACTCACCTATCTTGGCCAAATAAGCCAGGTACTGGTTGATGGGGGGGTCAGAAGTCTCCGAAACCAGTGTGTATGTGTGAAGAGCGTGATGAATATCGAAGAAGCGCGGAAGGTCTTTAAGGATGGAGATATTTGGCACTTGGTGCTCTCTGCTTACCCTATGAGAGACCTGGCGTGAAGATATGTATGTACGTATGTATAAATCATTATAATTTATGTTTTTATTTAGATAAACCCTTCAAAAATACTTACACACTGACATAAGCCCTAGATCGACCATTGTCTGTGTTCTCACAAACCGTCACAGCTGGGAACGGCGTGTCCCAATCCAAGTAGTTCGTTTCCACGGAATATGACACTGCACCAGCTGTATACATCCGTAAAGCTGACAGTAGGAAGATGTAAGCGCCGATAGAACATATCGCTAGCACGATAAACCAGAAGATTCTGGAAACATTACTGGTTTTGTTGACTATTTCGTTAACATGTTTGTTGGCATAAGAAGAGTAATAAAAGATCAGCCCAAAACCACTTCGTGTCCACAGAGTATGGAGTCAAGAAGATGTATCATCATCATCATCATCCGCCTATCTCAGTCCACTGCTGGACATAGGCCTCCCCAAAAGAAGATGTATAAATTTTTTAAAAGAAATAAGTAGCTAACGAAACAAGTTGCGTTTTGTTGTGTAAATTATGATCGTCGTTACAAATCAAAATGGACGATGCTGCTACAGGTACAAAAAAAAATTAACTTTTTTTCTCATTGTTAAAGTGGATTTTCAATTACCGTAGTTTTCAAAAGGTCATTTTTTAAACACATTTATAGTTATTTTCAATTATTCATTTATGTTATATATAAAATATACCGGAAATAACATGAACAATCGGGAAAAGGATTCTCGAACGATTGTAATTGGATTTCAAAAAAGACATAAGCCATACCGTAAAGAAGATTCTCCAAATCATAGGGGACACGAAATTATATCAGTCGTCATAGAACAAAATTTTTGATAAAACAAGACTAAAAGGCACAGAATAAAATAAACTTTTAATAGATTATTACTTATTTGAGAAGAATCGAGGACCTCCGACAGTAAGTTATTGGATAACACGACCACAATTTAGCCCGGGAAGACTTTGATTATTTATTATACATTTGGTACAGTAACTTAGTATGCGGTACGGACGAGACAGGCGTTTGTCAAATCAAATTGACCTAATGAAGTTATGGAACATCGGCGCTGAGATTTATTGACATATTGACATCAGGAAGGTTCTAGAAATATTTTTCCCGTCACATTTCATGTATAATGTAAAATATTTTACTATTTTTATTATTGTATCATCACGCCAGTTTCCTTACGGGGTAGACAGAGTGCACAGAGTGCCATATAACTATGTTTTACTAAAGCAAACTTTAATACGTCTTCTTAGTTTTACCTTAGTAGGAACTCACCTCTTATGTAAAGGTATATGACTAAGCGAAAACACATAGCGAACACCGTGCAAACTGCTCATGTCTCCGAAGTACTGAATTTTATTCATCACTTGAACAAAAATGGACCTACATTTCAACAACACATTCATTTTTAGTTGTCACTTTCGAATACTTAAAAAAGACCTCTATTAATTGAACAGTTTCTTATTGTGTTCAAGTTTTATTCAGAAGCAA
Source organism: Apyrrothrix aesculapus (assembly GCA_018245815.1). Lineage (NCBI taxonomy): Eukaryota > Metazoa > Arthropoda > Insecta > Lepidoptera > Hesperiidae > Apyrrothrix > Apyrrothrix aesculapus. The sequence goes on along the minus strand of DWEH01000743.1, from coordinate 4,546 downwards.
AATTATAGCAGAAATTGCTCCAGTAATTTTCACAACACTCACTTTAGGAGTTGTAATTTTCGCAAAGCGAAATCCAACGTTAATTGAACGAACGTTTATAGTAATTACGACTGTGGCATCGCTCACGTAACATGCAATAATGCTGAGTAATTACTTGGTTATGTTCACATATGACACTGCTTTGGCTCCGCTTTTAATGTAATTTTAACGGTCTGTCTTTTGTAAAATTCTTATGATCTGTGTTTACGCATTAACGCATTACCTCGTACCTATTCGTCTTGTTTGTTTTCTGTAGGGTGTACAGTAAAGTGTATTTATTATCAACATTATAATTAACTAATTATTAACTGCCTAATAACTAAGCATTTTATGATTGTGTTTTCATTATACGATAAGCTAGCCTTTGCTCGAGCTTCCGTCTGATGGAACGCGCAAATGGGGCCTAACATCATGCCCAGAGAAAGTCTATTCATTTCTGCCTACTTATTTATACACCATTTTTATGTTGACCTTTAAAAATAACAATTTACAATTGTTGCTATAATAACAATTTGGTTCTGTGGCCGGGAAATATACATGTAATGTACAGCCTTTCTTTAATTAATGTAATTGGTCAATGCCATTTTAATTAAAGTAAAATAAATAAACAATCATCGAATACGTTTTGAATTTTTGTCACAAACTTTCAATAACTACCCTCAAAATATCGTAATGCGCGTTTACAAAACGTACATATTCATTAAACTGTCAGTGATGATTAATGTCATGTTATTGAATTTACAATTATGAATTCGTGTCCGCTGTTAATGCATTGTACGTGTACAATATAAAATGTACGTAATTTTACTGTAAAATTAACGTCATGTTCCACGCGATTTGCAATGTGAACACGCAATTTAAAAGATTCGGCCCCTTTTTAAATGACGTATAATGGAGTCGGAAGTTTCCGATACCGGCGTGTATGTACATAGAAAACACGTAATGAAGATTAAAGAACGTCAGGTTTGTAAGGGTAGAATACAATAAATAAATCCAATAGTTGTATCAGACGGAAACTGTTTTCTTACATCAGCCTAGAAATGCATTGACCATCTTGTAGAACTCTTAATGTTATCTCCCAAGCTGTACATCACTGAGTGCACTTTGGAAGGATTTGGTAGCTCATTTTAAAATCCTGGTAGCTATTTTTAACTATAAATGCAATACGGGAGAAACTGTTTGAGAGCAAGGGTAAGAAATAAGAAAGTTTTGTGCAAATGTCGATTGAAGAATCACAGTACATTTTACCGTGCTCATTTGCTTTTTTATGTAACTCGAGTACTTAGTGGTCATGTAGACTACCGTTTGTTATGTGACCACCATTATGCTATTGAGTTGAGATATATATAAATATTTTACACTACTCAATATTATCAAATTATTATAAATTATATCGTAGTCGTATTGGTTTCAAGCGCGATTGCCGATCGAGAGGTCCTGGGTTCAAATCCCGGATCGAGTACTATTGATTTTTTCTAAAATTAGAAATTCTAGTAGTGGTTCGGAGTCTGGATTTGTGTCTGGTGTATGGTAATAGACTCACCACCTATTCCATATTGGGACGTAAACATAGCTGGTGAAACGTGGGAGTGTACTACACTCCTCTGCCTACCTCTTGGGGGTTTACAGGTGTGATGTTACGTTTATGTTAAACTTGTATTATTTTAGTAATCAGCCATTATAAGTTGAAACACAAATTATGACACATCTCCCTCATTAATATTTCTACTTTTTTGTTGAAATAATATGTGCTGCTATTATACAATCACAGAAAAGGAATTTTGATGAACATGATAATTAAAACTTAATCATTTTTCACATATAATTTAGTTCATTACTAATCACATTGTAGTTCCTTATTGAATATTGTATGTTTTTCATATAAAATATGTACAAAGAAACTTACTCTATTTTTTAAAATATTTGCAGCCTTTTCAAACTCTCCCCTAACATACTGAGACTCGGCATCCCAAGGTGCATAATACATTACAAATGACACTTCTTCAAGATTTATTGCAGAGAGTGCACTGCTCAGTTGTCCATTATACCAGTCTGTCACTACCGAATCAGGGCTGAAGAATCTCACTGCTTCTGATACTTTTGAAGTCTTCGGAGGGCTAAAAGTTTTGTCTTATTAAAATCAACAGTTGAACCAAACAAACAACAGTAAAATTAAAATGTAAATACTTACAAACTGTGCATAGCTCCATATACTGTTAATGATAAGGCAATACACATTAGCGTTTCTTTCAACAGCATTTTGAATGTTGATTGTATGCTGTTAGATTTAGGCACTTGTGTGTCCTCTGATGAGTCTCGCTCATCGCTACCTACACTCGATTTTCTGTTTAATGACGTGACCTGCGAAATATCTTCGGTGTCTACCGTTGGAAACATTACACGTCATTCGTAAACAATAAGTCCTAAATAAAACGTGTTATCTATTATTTTTCATTATATTAATATTCTGTTAAAAACATTTAGAAGCACGTTATAAACAAAATTCTGAATGAAATGAATAAACATCATAATCTTCCGGGAAGAACAATATTAACTAAAGTTTTACCATTTTTCCGAATACTTATCATCTGTTGTTTTGTCAGTGTCAAGCAATTGTCAAGTTGTTGTCAATATTGGCAGTAATGGGAAATGTGTTTTTTTACACTTTTAGACATGCAGCACATTGAATACCTATAAGTTTGTAAATTCGGTTGTTATTTATCCATATACGAACATAAGTACATTATTCATATAAAGTTATTGCATGCTGCGAGAATGCTGGCGTTACCATGGAAATGCAGGCATTACCACTGTAATGCCATATACCATATTGGCATATTAGTCCTATGGTTGGTGATCCTAAATCGTCAGCCTAGTATATGTGAGTTCCCATCTAGCTATTCGTGCGATGAATGCGTGCGACGTTTTTGTTCTGAAGTTGGGTATAAGTTTTTTAAATACATACAACACTCAGAAATCAACTTGACACTGGCGAGGATTGCGCTTCAACTCCAGCCGTCTGACTCCACCTACCAATACCTTGTACGCCATCATAGCGAGGTACCTAGGTTACTTCTGCGAGTTATAAACATGTATTTATACACGTAAATATGTTGTTTACGATCTGACTGGTTACCTTAGCAAAAGTTCTTTATCATTTAGGATCAAACGGTCCTATGCGAACTTGTCTTGAAATAATGTCGTCTCTAGGTTTTATTGTATTTCAATTTTTAATTTTGAATGGCCAGATTTGATGTTATGTTGCTTGCGAAATACTAACAACGAATAACGCAGTATAAATCATAACTGGCATTCTTATGTATTTTCGTAAATAAAAATCTATGACGTGATTGAATTTCTTTAATAGCTAATATTTTGAAAATTCCTTAACCTTAATGAAAAACATAATTATAGAAGAGAGATATGCGTACCGTAATTTGTGAATACTAAATAATTTCTGCTTACGGGATACGGATTACTGGATGAAAAGGAGTTTATAGGGTTTAGTTGTTATTTTAAATTATCAAATAATTTTTAAAAGACGTCAAGGAAGGTATAATGTTCGTTAATTAATATAGTGCGATGTATTTTTATGAGGTGACCGTATATATTGTTTGGCTGTGATATGCCGAATGGAAGAATCGCAGGGCCGTAAAACCTTAATGCATGATGTTATTATCTATAGCATTTTTATAGTCTGTTTCTTCACCTTGTTTTGGACTGGATGAGGAAGTTGTGTCATAATTTGCGTTTCAAGTTATAATGGCTGATTACTAAAATAATACAAGTTTAACAAAGAACGAAGTAATCCCTTTTAACAGCCTTTATTTCTCGCAAAATATCACATATGTGCATTATTAATATAATAGGTTTTATATCAAATAATTAGACGAAACCTGTACCGTAGTGGTCGAAAATATGGAATCTCAAAGGCAGTTAGAATCTGATACAATTGAATATTGGAAGAAACAATCCAAACATTATGAACAGAAGTGAGTATATTGTTTTATTTTCTTAAAAACTACTGGTTTTGTTTGATTTATTCGTAATGTAACATTTGATGTTTAGGGCAAATGACTTACAACAAGAACTGGACGAGTACACTGAGAACTCAGCACAACTCGAAAAGGAACTTGAAGCTTCACTGTTACAAGTTGAGAAACAGAACAGAGATTTAGAAAATCAAAATCACTGTCTAAAAAATGAAATCGTTAAACTAAGGGTGAGTTTTTCACATTTCCATTTTTTAGGGCATATAGAGATCTAGATATCATATACTACTTCATTATTTTGCTAATATACCACACATAAACAGACATTCAACTGTAATATTGTATATTCATTCAATAAATATTAGTAATATTAGAAAGTTGATTGGATTTTATTATCACGTTTTAAAATCACACACTTCAAGTAACATTTTGTGGAATAGCATAAATAAATAAATATACCTAATGTACCATAAATGTACCTAGATTTACTTAATGTTACTTTATAGAAACTGCTT
>DWEH01000742.1:0-10738 GCA_018245815.1 Apyrrothrix aesculapus | reverse complement strand
ATACAAATAATGCTTACTAGATTTACAGTAATATTTAATAATACTTCCTAATTTTAATAAATTTATATACATTTACTGATACTTACAATCAAAAAGTGAAGTTAATCTCAAATAAATATTAAAATCACGCTCAAATCAAACGAAATATATTATCATTCTAACTTTTACTATAAATTCACTTGAATTTGAATAAGTCTTTTTATTTAATCACTTATTAACTAATATGTTACTCTTTACGTCACTATACTTAACTATGATAAAAATTAATAGTACTAACTAGATTTACAGTCATATTTATTAATACTGGCTAATTTTAATATATTACATTAACTTAATTAATTATACATTTACTGATACAATCAACTACTTTCAATCGAATGTATTAATTCTTTACGTCACCATACTGAACTTGATAAAAAATATTATATTTTTTGTAATCAATTTGGAATTTTACACTTCTGCTTTTGACATATCCACAATCAACTAAGTGATTTAAATAGCCGGATTCGCATGATTTGTTGAATTAATTAAGCGCATTTTATTATATATTTAACCTGCCATCTATTGGCCATAATGGAAAACACAAACTAATCTAGAAAGCACATGAAAATAATCGGGATCAATCAAAGCTTTTCTATCTTTTGGCTGGGGTTCGATTGCAACACGTGCAACTGCTGCTACAATTTCTGTCGCCAAACTGTGGTACTTTCATGATGTACTCATATTTGAAAGGTGTGGTAAGCCGACCATCACATTATCATAATAGGTCGTATTTAGGCAAGAGAGGTTACATTCTAGCCCCCAAGTGTAATAAGAAATCGGAAACCGATTTCGAATTTATTTGGGATGGAATATAAAGGTATTTAGGACTGAAGTTATCATTTAATACCATTTAAGAAGTATGTTCGTTTCATGGTTCTAAAAAGTAATATTTGGTTGAATAAGCTATGTATGTCATTTAACATATTATTTACAAGTTTATTTAAACGTCTTTTATTTTTTGACTTTGCACCAGTTGTTCAATTGCGTTTTTAAATATAATCGGCCAATGCAAACTTTTATTATTACTTTATTACTGTCAAAAGTTTCAACAGTAAGAAGGTCAGCGAATTTTATGAGGTCGTTTCGCGAGGTGTAATTGAAATGTCACTAAATTACAAATTATTTAAACAACCAAAGTTGGGGAATTATTTAAGTACTTATTATTACCTTTACTGCCAATGATGATCTTTTGTATCTTTTTGTTGAGTTGTTCAAATTTATCAACGTTATTAGTACTTTACGTGCGGTGTACATTGAGACAGCAAAATGTGAATTACCGGCAGTTATGGGAAGTAAGTAGGGAAAATATCTTAAAGATATCTCGTAAACATAAAGATACCTTAACTGGAGGAAATTTTTAAAAATATTTTGCTGTCACAAACACAGCTTAAGTTAATATTTTCATCTACCAAGAGCCCTTAATTGGATCTTTGAAGTTGATCCAAGATACCTTTTATTTTCTTCTGTATTCAAATAAGCTGAAAAATTATTCTACAACTTTACTCAGACGAGATGCTATTTAAATGCAACACAACACAATTGAATAAGAGAGGCATCTCATGTTTCGCTTCGAGGATTTTGTGTAGGACTCCCTTAGTAGAACATGACCTGAAAGTCTTAATTTTGCGTCCGCCCACGCAAAATGATATTGTTTTTCATGTAATAATAATCCCACTCTTACGATTATATGAAATATCGAATAGCAATAACAATGTACCAATTGTAAATTATAACAGATTGCCTATTACAAAACGTTGACCGTAAATGTAAAATTAAATTGTATGTTACTATCAATCAAACGTGTCTTAAGACTGTCCCTAGAGTAATAAAAAAATAAATGGCTATTACAAATAAATACCGAATGGTCATTATTAAGACGGGGGTATGGAGGGTAGGTGAATAAAGGTGAGGGGGAATGACAGAATTTACAAATGTATTCTGAATGATCATTACCTTAATGAGGCGTAGGTAGGGAGGGTCGACGAGTAAACTGGAAGTGTGTGTGCAAGTGGGTGTGAGGGAAGAATTTAAATATCTATAAATCCTGTAGTTTAAAATTTCTTAAGATTTACTAACAAATTGATACATGATTAGGTGAGCCTGTTGTTAAAAGAAATATTGTGAGTCTTGAAAGGATAGTAACAAAGAAGGCGTCCCAATGGAATCCGGGCTACTTCTTTGTTGCACGACTCAGTTTCTTGCGTATTGCTTCGGCCAACTGCCATTTTTCTGCCTATTCACCTCGCCCATGATATTTGATAGATCAAGTGACAATCACAGGAGAAGTTCGAAATTGGCGTATTTAAAAGGATATGAGAGGAAAATATGATCTGTAATATGTTACTTATAAGTGTGAGATTAAATGGTTTGTTAGCAACTTGTAACGTGTTGTGCCTCACCCGGGCGCGGTCGAAGGCCGAGGTCTGCTGCGGGCGGATATCGTCAGCCGGCGCCGGGTCGAACAGCTCGTTCGTCTTGTACGCCACGCCGGGGTACTTCTTGCGACGAGGCATCGCCGGTTCCATGGGCCCTGGGGAACGACAATAGCAAATTACTTCCTTATATGAACAGTTGACACCAATTCTATATTTCATGAAGTGTTTCATCCATCATGTATTGAATCCGTATTTCCTCTCAGAGTGAGAAGATTTCCTTCCATTCCCTACCATTTTTGACCCAGTGCACGATGGGAGACTTCTCGCGTCTAATGGGGAGAATGTGTTATATTATAAAATAATATGAATGCTGAATAGCAAAATATGAGTGGCATTTTTGTTATTATCAGTTAACGCGTCAGAAGTTTCGCTTGAAAGATATTTCCTTTTGCAAGAAGTTTATACAAATGTAGGTACAGTAGTAGAATCAGTCCACTTTGCGAAACATTCTTGTGTAGAAAGGGTACTTACAATCCTTCTCCATAAGTATGTTGTCTTGGTTTAGTGGAAATTAGGTAGGTTATATCTAATATTTCCAAAGACCATTAACTATGCTATTTTATTTATATCGTGTTAATCTAAATAATACGAACTTGTAACTTAACTTTGAACATGGAATACTAAGTAGCGTCCCACTTAAATACCGTTCAGAGAGTGCTAATGGCGTAAGCATGAGAATTAAAGATTACCAAGTTTGAAACGCAGTGAGATATTTAATGGTACGTGTTTGTTCGTAGTCAGGATGATAATACTGAAAATCAGGCCAATTTTTATGTAGCTAGATTTAAGTGGATTATACTGTAATAATATTGTTATTTTATTATGTTGAAATCTGTCACTTTACGACGTTATATAGTTATTCAATATCGAATGACCCTTGCTATAAATATGAAGAAATTGAGTCTGGCTAAGCCGATTGAATCGCGCGAAATCGCATTGGGGTGCCGTGGTAAAAGTTGATGAAAGGAGAAATGAGGTGTGACAGAAATTCAGCACCTCGAAATGTAATCTTTACGTTAAAGCAATGAATAGTATTCAAAGACTTGGACAAAACGTTCAATCCGTCTTACCCCTGGGTATCGGCAGCGCGGTGGGCGGGGTCGGCGCGGGCTGCTTCACCACGCCCTGCTGCTGTTGCTGCTCTTTGTACTCGTGCCATCTGTAAGTGCTGCGGTATTCAGAGTGCAGCTGAAACAATAAAAATACACATTAAACCTTCTTTGTGTAAATTAAACCGTCTGTCAAGCCGCACTTAGGTAGCGTGGTCTTTATGACCTTAATCCTTCTCATTATGAGAGGTGACCCTTGTTAAGGAATGGAACGGTAAAAGGGTAGATTATGATAAATTAAACCACATAATGTAGACGTTTGAAAAGTTTATTCTTTGTGTCTCTGATATATATTTATGTATATTTATTGAACGCCTCTCAGAGTATAGCCGATCGAGAGACAAGGAGGCGGAAAAAAAACTCTCAGCATTTTGTTTAAATAAAACTATGCCATGTATCAGTTTGGTTATGATCTTATAATGAGCAGTCTATCTGACTGTGGGTATAATACGTACATAAGCTAAATAAGTTCAATTATTGCGTTAAACAGATTCATATTCAATGATGACATGGGTAGGTTCGTCTTTGGTAATTTTATTTGGAAATATATATTTTATAAATATCAATTTGGGTACACAAATGTTTCGTTGCATACATTTTTATTTAATGTTATCTTTTCTGCTTTCTTCTTTCATATGAGTCCAAACTAAACTAGTTTTCTACATGCCCTTTCTACTCCTAGCTCTGCGTGAAATGATCGTCTTAAGAAATAAGCGGCACTTATGCATAAAAGTTCGTATTTATTTTTCTTTGACGTATATTTTTCCGTATCCCCGTAACGAATAAATAAACGACTGAATAAATGAACGAAAGAACGAATGAATTAGTGAATGAAAAAATTAATAAATGAATTTTAATTTCACGCGTGTTTTTATTTAATTCTTCTATAACATTCTATTCATTCATTCATTCTATAACATTCAACGTAGGTAAACAATTTCGAGTCAAACTCAGTGATTTACCCAACTTTGTCTGGATAATTGAATTAAATGTTAATTACAGTCTACTTTTGACATTCTAATCCTGTTAGTGTCGGATAACGTACTTATAGAAAAAAGTTGTGTACTTACACTTACTTTAGTCTAAATATGATTTAGCTTATACGAAATAAGACCAATAAGGCTAATCGGTTTTATCATGCAAAATAAAAACGTAATATCACGCCTGTAATCACCGAAGAGTTAGGGAGTGGATTGTAATACAATCCTACGATTTATGAGTTACGTTTACGTCCCACTATGGAACAGGGGGTGACTCTATTGCCATACACCGGGTACAAATATACTCCGAGCCACTACTAGAAATTTTAAGTTAGAAAAACCCAATAGTATCCAACTTGGGGATCGAACCGAAGACCTGTTCAACCATAGTCGCGCTCGCAACGACACGACCAACAAGGCTAGTCGGTACTAACAATAAAACTTCAGTTTAGACGTTGGTGTATCCGTAGAATATCATCTTATTAGTAATAAATATAAATTGCAAATGTCCATAAGCGGAGGTTACCATTTACCGTCAGATGGCCTGTCTACTTATTTGCTAACTTAAATTTAATAAAAACAAACCGAACAGCTAATGGGTTGTATTCCAAAAGTTCACACGAGCTTTAAAATAACAAAGATTTCTTTTTTCCCCTATTTCGTTGACTGTACACTAGGGCTGATGGCACTTAGAGGAGGCGCCAATATTTGTTAAGAATATTACATGCCATAAAAAATGTTACAATGTTGTTTGTGGCACAAAATTAAATTTCTTTTGTATATTTGCAATGAGAGTTACAGTTGTGTGTTTAATGCTTCTCCATACATAATGTTGGGTTTTGATACCAATTAAAAAGTTTAATGGCTGAATTCAGTGGCATTGCAGCGCGTGGATGCGGTAAAAATATTAAATAAAAGCAAATATTGCTGCATAATACAAAGTTTAGACAACGTGAAAGAAGTCAAGCCAAGACCGTAGCAGGTGGAAATCCCTAACCTCTGCCTACTCCCATGGGAAATAGGCGTAACGATATGTATAACAAAGTTGCATATGACAAACTGAATGTGGCTGCAATGAAAACTTGAAGTTATAGTTTGCTAATTGGAGATTGTTTGTAGTGCTTGCTGTTCGTAAAATACGTCATCATCATCTGCATTATGATTTCAAGATACAGACTTCCACTCTTGGACACTCTTGAACATCGTCGCAACGTTTTATTTTAATCACCGTTCCCAGTGTTCCCACCGTTCCACCGTTCCCACATCATATAATAAAATTGGTACAAAGATGACATTGATAATTTCTATCAATGTTACTTTAAATTTCATATAGAGTGTCATTGTCCATATGCAACATCAAACGATTTTACGATCCACTGTTGGACATAGGACCTCTGTTAAAATGAGAATATTTAACTGTATAGTCTGCCACTTATCCAAATACAACGATAATTACGTAAAAAATGTGGGTCTTGCTAACAAAAAAAAAACTGAATGTATACGACCCTGGATTAGAAGGGGTTTAAAAAACAAAAGGGAAACAAGAAAAGCACAATATATTCGTACTCAATAACTATTTTATCGGCTACGTTAAAATATACGCGTAACCCAAATCGGGAGACCGTAAAGCAATATACGAGGTTGTTGTAAATCACTGCGGGGCAGCTCGATGGCTGTTTATTGGGTAACTTTGTCGATGGCCCGATAAACGATTCAGATAAAGCTCCGAACAATCGGGAACGGCAGTTTCACCAAAATTAATACTGTATTATGATTAATAATCTGCTGTTTTTCTGGCGCAATGGACTCTTTCGGCAGTAGAAACTTGTGTATCACTGAGATATTTGTGTAATTCGTTTTTGGAAATGCAAATAAGTATTTTGGCAATGAACTATCTGAGCAACAGAACCTTGTAGACTACTTTGAGACGGTTTCTGAAATACAGCTTCGGGTACACATTTCCTATTCAGTATTTCCTATTTATCTCGTCATATAATTTTGTCGACCTTTATAACACACGATAATACTGCATCGGGCACCATGTCTGTATTTGTGCTCGGTTTATGGCAATAGGCTCACACTCAATCACATGGAACGTATAACATAACTGGTTAAAAGTGGAATACACTCTCTTGTCTACCCCTTCAGGAAAATACAGGTGTGATGGTATGTTATAGGCCGGCCCCATAAAACTTTGAGAGGTTTGCAATGAAATTCGTATCTTTGCATTTGAATTTTCATTATTCATACTTCACAGCTTCACTAAACATTCGCTACCCATGGTGAATGAGTTCAGATTTACATAGCCACATTCAATACGTTTAATGGGTCCGTAATCTATTACGTTGAATGGAATAAAATGTTTTCATAACGTATACGTTTTTTCACGTATAAGCTGTGTTTATGTGCAGTCCTGTGATTAATTTAACAAACACAATTTTTTTTTACACCTTATACTAACTGGACCAAATGAAACTCTTCTTTTCCTACAGTTCTCTTGGAAGCCGGCTGCAGATGTTTACGTGCGGCAGCGGCCTGTCTTGGTGTCTGTCCATTTGCTACTGTTTATGCTTTACAAAAACATATTTGCTTGCCTAACATGCATTGCATGAATATTTCAGATTCAGTGTTGGTCCAAATGATTTTATTGTTTAAGAGAATCCTTGATTATACCCATCATAATCGTTGGAAATACGGCTGTAAATTATGATTATGATCTGACTATCTGTAATGCTAAGAATCTTAGTGACGCCCTCTACGGTTCTACTGTTGCACACGGGTCTTTTCTCGTAATAGGATTGCTAAGGCCGTAGTCCGCCGCATTTGCTAAGTACGGGTCTGCAACCGTCCTACGCTTTAAGGAAAATGATAAAGAATTCCATTGTTTATGGATTTCTTCACGAAGTTTTCCTTTGCCGTTATAGCAAGTGATATTTAATTTTGAATACAATCATTTTGAATTTTGTGACAACACAGGAGCCACGATTCGATTTCCAGGCCCTCCGATTTGGAGGTCACGCTCGAAATCGCTATAAAAAAGGAGTGAAAATTAGATGTTGTAGTAAAAGGGCAAATCAAAACGAATATACATTACAGTACATTTGATTACAATAATCAAGCTGTAGTCCATCTGTGTATCCCCATAGATACGATACTGTCGTGACACGTGGACGCCATCAAAACTACATCACGGCGTGCAAATTATCCTTTGCTTATAGCCCCACTAGGGTGTGTATGATTCATGATCTTCCGGAATTTTCGGGCTAAAATGTGTCTTTAGTTATAGATGAATAAATATATATTATTATTAGTTTAGATCAATTTGATTGCTTCATTAAAAACTGCTATGGAAATCTACAAGCGAAGAGCATAAAACGGTAACTTTAAAGGAATTTTGTGTGTATGTATCACATTTATTTGTGTAGTCAAAAGCTATGTCGGTGCCTCTGTGGCTTATTACTTGTCATTAAGAAGTTGCTCACTATTATAAAAGTCATGGTCACCGTGTGCATCTAAATGAAACAACATGGCCGCCGACACAGTGTTCCGATAACCTGGATCAACGTGAAATTGCTCGTAAACAACTTAATTGCTAATTACACAAATGGATGCCTCTCGTTTGAAATTATCTTTGCGATTATATCATTAGTGCGGAGATCTCGGTTAGATGTTTGTGATGTTGATGAGAAACAGGATATTAGATTAGTTATTAAATACAAGTAGTTTTTTATTACATTACATCGTCTACCTTGTATGGAATACGTTCTTGAATATATTACGGACAACGAGATAAAAACTGGATAAATTGGGTAGGTTATAAATGCAACTATTGATAAGTCTGACAAATAAAAACAATACACAATATTGGCATAGTCCTTATTTCTTCAGCAAGACAAGTGTTGAAAATAATGAGTGAACGCGCTTAACCGCGATCATCCGGTGGTCAGAACCTCGTCTGTGCATCGCGGGCAGTTGAAGTTGGCTTGGGCACCTAAAATGGATGTTTGAACCCGTACACCCCAAAAATCATAATAACATTGCATAACTCAAAATACCATCAAAACAAATAACCCCTCTCAAAATACCCTCAAAACAAATAACCCCTCTCAAAATAATGAGTAAAAGTTGAACACATTCATATTATCCTCAACTAGACGACGTATTGTTTTAATCAGCATGACGCATGTTTCATGTGTTCAGTCATGCGACAATCATGTCAGTGTACGACAAATACGTGAATTAACACGTTTAGTTAATGATCTACTTAAAATTCACGTCTTACTTGTCCTATTCGAGTGCTACGAATAAGATTAAATCCTCTAACAGCAACTGGAAATTCCGATTGCTGTTTTCTCGCGTGTTGTTTTAGCGTGACGTATTCACTGTAGTACTCGTAATTCCAATAATGAGAACAATATCATCGTTTGATTACCTATTTTAGTACTGTTTCCATCGTTATCCGATTAATAAGAGCCCGTGCAAATATCATTGGATATCCATTTGGGAATGACACCATGCGAAAGTCATACTATAAGTATATGACAGTTTTAGAATGGGTGTCACAGTATAATGACAGTTCATGAAGAACTCTTCGTGTGGCCTTCATAAAGACTAACGTATGAATGTCTGTGGATGATACAAAACAGAATGTCCGTAAAAATACAATTCGTATACAGTAACACTGTGTCCCATATTACAGTACGCTGATCTAATGATTAGATTCGTCCGTTTAAATTGGATTAGGAATTCATACTGCTACTCGATGTAGCGCGCCGCTAAGCTAAACTGTGGTACGTAAATCCAGTAGAAATAGTGTCGTCTGGCGTTGGTCTAGTTGTTAATGAGTCTGCTGAACCGGAGGTTGTGGGTTCGATTTCAACCCTGGAAAATATTTCCAAGATGAGCGCGAGTGTTTGTTCTGTGCGTGGATATACAGTTATCTGTAAAGTATGAATAACGTAATGAATAAAAAGTGGGAGTGTACTACACCCCTCTGACTAAATCTTAGGGTGGTACTGGCGTGATGTTGCGTTTTTTTATTTAAGTATGTTGTATATATGTTTTTGTGCGTTTAAAATATATTGTTGTAAGTATAAGTGTATGAGTACGTTCAAGTACGAGTAAGTTACGTACGGAAACAAGAAATTATGATTTTTTGTGCGACGAAGATGCGGATTATTGCCAAATAAAATTATACGAGCCTCAGACTACATTTTTGTAATCTGTAAGCAAATAATTGGATTAATCGATCGAAAAAAGTAATGAAATGAATCATTAAATGAATCGATCGAATCAATGTATTCATCAAATCATGAATCAATCAGATGTAGCAATAAATAAATCAATCAATCGCTAAAAAAACTTTATTCGGTTGAACTAGCCACATTGACAGCTAAGCCGACTGCATAAGCAATGCAAATCAAGTGTAAACGTGTGATGGAGAATTCGTTTGATATACTCAGTGAAACTACTATTAAACTTTTACTTTCAGATAATTGATATTCATACCGAGCCGTTCTAGGTTCTGGGGATCGATGATTATAACAATATACTTAACATTCATATGTCATGACAGCTTACACAACGCGTTAAGGTCTGTTACAGACGAAGCTATAATATATGTATATTATGGCAAAGCGCATTACTGTATATTACACTATATTCTGTATAGTGAAGTTCGAGTGATCGCATACGTAGCTATAATGTTCTTTCTTACGCCGGCCGTCCAAATACATGAATAGATATAGTAAGACATATCCCGTTATAGCAACACATATTATTGCGTAGATAATGTCTGTATAGATACATACTCGTACATACATACATACATATCTTCACGCCAGGTCCCTCACGGGGTAGGCAGAGAGCACCGAGTGCCAAAGAGTCTGTATAGATGTATAGCGTTTATGATAGTTTTTTATAATACATAGTAAATCACAGTATAATAATATGCACTATAGCTCCATCTGTAACGACCTTTCCGGCATCAGGCTTTCATGGATGTTGATAATGGGTACATTGCCCTGGCCGTGATGGGCTAACACATGGCAAACGGTCTTCGCAGTTAAGCAAAGCCAAGCGGTATCGGCGTTTAGGTGGTTGACGAATAATGGCAAATGTTTACAAAAGTTTTCGTTCTTCTGGGTCACATCAAGTGCTCAGCAGTTAGACA
>DWEH01000741.1:0-10741 GCA_018245815.1 Apyrrothrix aesculapus | reverse complement strand
GTATGGCAATAGACTCACCACCTATTCCATACTGGGACGTAAACGTAACTGGTGAAACGTGGGAGTGTACTACACTCATCTGCCTACCCTTTCGGGGATTGCAGGCGTGATGGTACGTTTATTTAGTTTATTTTTCGTATATAATCTTTACCGTCTGATCAAAAAAATTATTTAGAATTCTTTGACTATTAATTAGGCACTAGCTGCAAAAAGTAAGTCTCAGAAAAAAAAAATCAAAATAATAGTTATTGAGAATT
Organism: Apyrrothrix aesculapus; assembly: GCA_018245815.1. NCBI lineage: Eukaryota > Metazoa > Arthropoda > Insecta > Lepidoptera > Hesperiidae > Apyrrothrix > Apyrrothrix aesculapus. The sequence continues at coordinate 10,484 of DWEH01000741.1, read as the reverse complement.
GAAACTGGTGTTATTGTAACCACCCACTTCACATAAAATGGAATTGCAAGTACCTCGTAAGCGTTATTCAAATCCGAGGGCTCGTTGAGATATTCACAATACTCAAGTAAATACATTCAATGAAACATAATTTAATGACGGTGTGGGTCTATATAGGCCCATTACTCGCAAGTGGCAATAGGTATTAACATTTTAACACGGCTTTCAAATATCTTTCAAGAGTGGCATTCAATTATTATTAGATTAGCGAGAAAACGCCCACAGGCATCATGCAATTTTAGCAAGAATCATACGGGTATAATGAACTGTATTGTCATAATCACGTCGCCCACACGAATACTACTTGACACAATGGAATCCAGTATACGAGAATTCCGTCTATGAAGCCGCAATAAACGACTTCTCGTCAGACATCGCATCCCAAAATGGATATGTCTCAATAATAAAAATAATGTAAGTGAACGACCAACACGCGGAAATTCGATCCACAAGCTAGGCGAGGCCTGTGTTATGGTACATAGACAGCTGATATAATACATATATACATTTAAAATACACAGTTATTTTGATAATTTTACACCTACATCTCGGCCAAATACTCGAGCTCATCGCAAATATTTGTCCTGCGTGGAAATCGAACTTACATCCCTGGCTCAGTAGTCAAGATTACTAACAACGGAACGAGCAGGCCATTCGAACATCAATAACATCAGACTGCTTAAACGTATCGTAAATCACACAGTTTTTCCGCACCGAATATATTTGACTGAATGCGGGCAATGGATTCCCAGATCCTGTTCAACTTGTGTTTGGAGTCTTTCCAAGTTTTCAACAACTATGGAAATATTCAAACCTAGCGTTGTAAAATTGGATGCTGGTTATACCGAAAAGCGACGACGAGAACGGTACTTAAGCTAAATTCAAATATTTTGAGGTTTATGCGTTTTATTTTGTGCGAAGTAACTCCCAAATGTTTGGTAACACTATGTCAATTTACGTATGGTAATGAACGTAGTCGAGCTGACGTCACGCTTCATTTGATTAAAATAACGAGGTTAGTGGATAGTAGCAGTACTTGGGTCGCACGTTGTGCTTGTTCCGTCGTAAGCTTCCTTACAAATATATCGCGTCCGGGAACTTTGTTGTTCGCCGAAAATTTTCAAAGGCTTCGCACTTCCGCACCGTTGGTTTTCACATAGTTTTGATTAACATCCGGATTGTTGGGACCCTTATTAGTTTTGGCCGTCCGTTGTGCAATGGGAATAGAAACAAGCAGCCGCACGCAATTTTACACCGCAAATACTTGCTTAGGATGGTCTAAATATGCTTCAGGGTTTGCTCAAAAAATATTATACCATTTTCCTCTAACTTTGTTTAATTTGTTCGACACCGGCCACCGCAGTAACGAATGAAGTTGTGTTATTTAGGAGATCTCTGGTAACATTGCATCTCTCTGAGTGTCGTTGAGCACACTTCAGCCTGTTGACCCAATGAAATCTACTCACTACTCTTAGCCACTCTTATAATTTAAATATTAGTGGAACATTGTTTATTATAAAATAGCTTCACATATACAACAAAGGAAATCCATAAAACATATTTATAGCAACTATCATAGCAAAAAGAATGGGTTCCATGATGGGACGTAAACGTAACTGGTGAAACATGAGAGTGTACTACACTCCTTTGCCTAACTCTTCGGGGATCACAGGCGTGATGTTACGTATCATATTGTTGTTTATTGTCTGCAGTATTGATTATTCTTGGACTTTCAAAACAGTTACTAAGATAATCTGTTACTCGAGCTAAGTATAGACGTGTTTTCAATAAGTAACGTCTTATATATATGCTACACGCTATCGTACTATATTCGTGTATGTACACAACTTCAGGGAGGCCATTAATTTCACTAATCCATTATTAAATTATGCGTTGACATTGCGAACGTGGCTATTATCTTTCAGCTGAACGCCGTTACACATAGACATCGCAATTACCGGTTCGGCAACTTCACAAGCCTACGAAGTTTCAACAATGGACCACGAGTTAAAAGGATTAGTTATGGGACTAATTCGCACTCTTCTTGGAAACACGCGGACGAAAAGTGTTTGCATTTTCATGGACAGTTAAATTGTTTTCATAGAATACGCTAATGTGGAAATATAGCGTCTATTATTGCTAGCGTTCTGCAATAAATTGCATTGACAACTTCACATGTTCCAGCCGCACTACCAGTACATGATGCATTTTAATTTTTAGGATGCTAAACGGTTAAAACGTTGATAACGTGTTATTACTCTTGAAAACTGAATATTTTTAGTGCATTTGCAATCAATTGGGAACGCGCCTGGTAAACTTTTATAAATACTCCGTTAGCAGTCCTATGGATGCCAGGGAATAGTAGTAAATATTACTACATGAAGGCGTAAACTAAAACGAACGAGGACATTAAAGCGAACCTTACTTTATTTTGCGAAATTAAAAACGCTGAAGCGGTCAAGTCGCGAATAACAACGCGTGTATAAGTTCGGGAGCAGCGAAGGAAACCCCTTAATAATTAGGAGCGTGGAGTAAGTACGAAACAATGTATCCAGGGACCTTCCGCTTAACTCGAATGTGGCCTTATACGTCTTTTAAGCACTTGCATCCTCGCTGTCGAGAAAAGTACGCGATTCTGGTCGTAAATTCAATTTAAGATTTAGTAGTAGCTAGAGCCGGTAGGTGCTGATTTCCCTTTTGTGAACCATCAATACTCATAAACAAATTAATTGGTCGGAAAAACAGAAACCGCTGCGAAAATTCTTAAGTCATTTTTTTTCAATGACCACACCATTATCATGTTAGCAGACAGATTTATTTTCTTTCTCTTTTACCATTAACAATTGACGTTTTATTAATAATACACGCTTTTCAAACTTATCAAAAATTACTGGACCTTATGTGTGCAGTCAGAAGTGCGTGCGTGCGTGCGTGTGTAAAGAGAGTGATGAATATAGAAGTACGTTCGGTCTGTAAGCATATAGAAATATTTGGCACTCGGTGCTCTCTGCCAGCCCTGTAAATGACCTGTGTGATATTACAATAATAATACGTAATTTTAAATTGCGTAAGCGACCAATTTCGGTCATTAACCGCTTTCTCGCGGATAATAGCACCAGCGGCTACCATGTCGCCCACGAGTAATTTATTTCCATGTACTTAGGAACGTATTACGCCAGTTTCACGACACATTCCAGTATTCGTTCGTACATTATCAACTAGAGCACCAAATTAGAACAACATACTTCTATTTTTTGTGATGAGTGTATCAAGCGAGATATGATTTTATTGAATTCATAGTAATAATATCTTAGCACAAGACACATATGATCATCTGATGAAAATTAATACAGAGGCTGTACTGTGGTGATCGGACTACTGACAAACTACGTACATATACCTACACATTTCTAAATATGTACTCATATATAATAATATTTTATACCCGAACACATACCATTATACTCATCCTCGTCCTAGAAATATTTTCTTGGTGGGAAATCTAACCCAGAACCTTCGGCTGCCAACAGTCATAATTATCAACAACCAAACTAACAAGCAAACCAATTTGACATACAACGGCAACATAGCAAACATTCAGAGTACTATCAACAAAGCGATACAAGAACTATGATTGGCAGTAACATTTTAAAATGATACATATTCACACCGCCAACATTTTTATAAAGATAGATACATTTAATTAATAAGCTGTTACAGATTTGTTAGAGATTAATCTGTTATTTTCGTAATAAAAACACTTTTTCGTTACTCTATTAAAAGGAGTTTGAAGCTTTATCTCATTGGTTTAATTTTAGTGCAAGTTGGCAAACTTTTTAAGCTTCTTTTAAACGTTGGATAATATTATTTTAAGTGAGCCCTACGTAACTATTTTACATGAAATGTAGGTAAACTAGTTTAACAAGCTTGTTAAATAATGTATTATCATTATTGGTTCGATTAATTAAGCTCAGCATACATTTTTATCTCGGTTTTACTGATATAACTAAATACTTAATAACAAGAACTAATTGCTTTATAAATGTTGTGGATTAATTATATTCGAACCGATATGCAAAATATTGCTACAGATAAGAAATACTAAGCCATTCGATGAAAACGCTTTCTTGTCGATCGTATTAAACACAGCTCAAACCTAGACTCCCAAGTGGTAGGTTTGTATACTGTGTTAACGCGACACGTTGGAAAGTTAGTTTTAAACTGTTGAAAATATTTCATGAGAAGAGTACATACATTAAAATTCAATATATTTACAGAATTTAAATTGAATACATTTACAGAATTTAAATTGAATAGATACATTTACAAAATTTGATTAGAACTAATAATTTTATTGTTATGAAGTTTGAGGCTGGAAATAGATTGATCCGAAATAACTTAACTCGAAACGGCTTATATTCGCGGTATTAGTTCCAAATGCTGTCTACTGTTAGTGAGAATATACAGAATACACTTTCAACTTTTAGTTAAGCCCTTAAGTCCTTACTCTGATATTTTTCTGATAATTCCTCTCCCAAAATAATTATATCATATCATGATACATTAAGGCAGCAGTACGAAACCTTGTAAGCTACATCTGGTTTTAAAGAACGAACCCCATTTTAATTGAATACAAAAGATCGATGTACGTTTTCAGAATGGATATCCTATACGGAAATACTGTACGGTTTTATGTTTTCCTAAAAGCCGGCTCGCCTGAACAACGTTGACTCAGTGAGAGAGGTTCCCTATGAGCGACCGTAGAGTACAAATTATAATTGACGGCATAGCAATATTTAGTTTTGTTAATGCGTTGTTAATACTGGCCACGGAGAGGTCCTATTCATACTTTGTTGACTTTCCTTGCTAGGTGCTCATAGTAAATTTGTGTTGCTGTTATGTAAAAGTTTCAGTAATGTTAGAGAAGGTATTGCAAACAACTGTTGACATATAACTTTGGTGTTACGTTTTAAATTTATGTACATACAGAATGCACATAAACGTTTTTAATATAAACGACTGCCTCGTTGGTCGTGTTGGTTGCAAACGCGACTGTCGATCGTAAGGTCCTGGGTTCAAATTCCGGGTCGAGTACTATTAGATTTTTCAAAAAATTTGAATTTCTTGAACATTAAATTTCTTGAACGTTGAATTTCTTGAAACGTTCGAGTGTACTACACTCCTCTCCCTACCTCTTCGGGGATTACAGGCGTAATGCAAACGTTAATATCTGTTTGACTGCATACATAATATGTCCTATCAAGTTCAGCGATGATATTTTAAAAACGTGTGTTAATTGACAGTGTTCTCGCATTAGATCATTTGATATCCCATTCATCATCCCAGAGCTCCTTTTATGCAGGGTATTAAGTAGAAAATGAATGATCACTGTTAGCAGCGCGCCTAACGTCGCCTGGACATGTGCGCTGCTCGCAATCATCCGGCTTCGCTAATAAAGTAATAAATAATCGCTAAGCTTGATGGATACTCCTTTTCAATACACATGTAGGAAATATTCCTGTTTAGGAATGTAACAAGAAAATCTTTTGTGCTTAATGTCCGTTTGTTGACGTCGTTCCGTACAATTGTATAACAGTATGTAGAAGCAATCGGCTACTTAATGTCGCGGAGTCTCGAAGAAATCGTCTTGTATTTTAAAAAGTCGAAAAGTCTGCGTACAGTTAGTTCAAAAAATAATTAAAAAGCAAACACCAAAACGTTGCTGGTATTGATAAACACTTAAGTCAAAACGTTTTATCTTTTCCTGTGGCTTTCTTCTGACTATCCAAACATCAGCAATACTTTCGGAAATACTTCAGAGAAGAGGGCATGGAGAATAAAATATTAAGGAGTATTGTTTTCTGTTCTTCAAATGAACTGCGTTGTTATTCCGTTTAAATCTACGGACAGATAGCACCTGAAATAAAATGTTCACCGGATCAACAGTACATTGGAATTGATCGAGGAGGTCAGCCATTATTTTAAAAGAGCCGTTTTGTTATTTTACGCAATACTACGGAGTATAGTAAGATTTATTTTGAAACATGTTTTACAAATTTTTCTCTTTAAACTTGATAAACTTTTAAAAGAGAATTATTTAAATAGAAAAATCCTTAACAAGTTTTCAAGCTCTACCAAAACTCAATGCTTTCATTTGTACTAATCGGCAAAATCGAAAAATCGAAGTTCAGCACAACCCTCACAGTTTAACCCCTACCCGCCAGCCCTGCGGCCGTCAGACACACGCGTCACATTTATCGCCTTCACAACCCTAGTTTTTTCCGATTCCCGATCGTTCCCACGCTATCCCGAATCGGAAACGTGCCAAATGAACTCGATTTATGAACGTTTGTTTAGCAAAACAACTATTGTTGAGTGGTATTCAGTGAAGTTTAACGAGTGTGTAAAATATGTCGTTACCCGTTAGTAAGTTTTGTGGTTGCCTCGCGGACGTTAGTGCAACATTATGTTGGGACAATGCGCACGCGACCGTCTGATGTCTAACTAAGCAGGGTATATACTATGATAATTGGATCGGAGATAAACTAAATCATAAATCACTATACATTGTTATACTAAATACATAATTTTTACACGTATAATTTTACCTAAAGAAGATGGAGGGATAAACCTACATTCATTAGACCCAAGACCGGATGGAGTGGCACCCAACTAGGGGAGACCTGTATCTAGCAGTGGACTTCCATAGGCTGATGGGTAGATGGATGGATGTATTACAAGTCCGAACAACCAATTTAATTTATCATGCTAATGATTGTCATGGGTGGAAATAAAAGTGCTTAGGATCGTTAACCAGTGAAGTTTTATTTACATTGCTACAGTAACAACTGATCATCCAAATTACAGGATGGTAGATGGCCACTGCAGTCAATATCGAATAAATTCAGAGCCAAGCAAAGAAACGTATCGAAGGGGTATGTAGATAAAATTAAACTTTGCAAAAAAGATGGGTGTAAGGTGCAAATACTACTGAGCTCGAACCTTAAACTATGAGTTGTATACTTTTAAGAATTACGATTAGGTACTGTTAGCAGACAAAGTGACAAGTAATTAAATTAATCCATACCCGTCATCTTGCACCCCACGAAACTCGATTGTTATTGTATTTTTATAGACAATGTACAAGCAACAGTATTTCTATTCACAATACACGATTTGTTCAAACAATATTGGGAATATATTTCCCAAAAATTAGGCTATAAGATAATCAACAAAGCGCCAGTTTTTTAGCCACTGTTAAATACAGTCTTTCAAATACGAGTACCTCGCGCGGTGGTTCTAAAAAGCAAAAAGCTATTAATTTTTTCGTACACCCAGATAATCCTCAGTCGAAAGCCGTCACCATCCCTCAGTATTAACCCTCGCCGATCGAAAAAATGATAAACGTCCCGGATGGGGTAGAGGGTGACACTTTTATTTAAGAGTTGGGATTAGACGCGCTTAATGTTGAAATAGCTCTTTTATTACACCTCCGTCTAATGTCACGTTTATGAGTTTCCTTTGAGCGAGTGATTTTTAAAGATAAAGTATACTTGGTGTTGTAACGATTCCTAAATATTGGATTAGTTGGCGAACGCTTGAGTGTGAATTAATATTTTTACACACATTACCTTTAATCATACACACACATACATTTAAATATATACACGCACATAGCCTATATACATGCAATTAAATATACATAAGTATATTGGTGAAGTGAATAGTGACCACGACTGTTGCGTCGGGGCTTGCGGGTTCGATTCCCACACCATAAATATTTATCTGATGAGCACAAATATTTGTTGTGTCTGGATGTAAAAATATCTATATAAGTATGTATATGTATATATGTAGTTTATCAGCCGTCTGGTTACCATAACACAAGCTCTGTTGAAGCTTACTTTGGGATCGGATGGCCATGTGTGGAAATGTCCCAAGAGAATATTATTATTGCAATATATTTATTTAGAACTCGTTTTAGCTGCATCGTAATCAAGAAATGACAAATACAAAACAATACGAGGTTTTCTGATCATCAAGAGTTGGCTGTATACCCTAGCTTAATATATTTGCAATGAATACTTCATATAATAACAACGGATGTCCATTACAACAGTGGGCCAGTTCTGCGCTGTCTGCTACTATGTACGAGTACATACACTTTTGTAAAATGAGTATATTTCCGCGTATATTTTGTAAAATGAGTATTTATCCGCAGAGAAGGGGCATGGTGCTGGTTGACAGCCATCATCCCGGATTAACTGCGGTTAAAAATGAATAGCTGTGCCTCTCCACTATGGGCCCATCAGATCAATAAGCCTTTCAATTAGGGTGTCGAAATTCAAAATATTTTTTTTAGTTTTCGGCTTGGTTGGTAATTTCGGTTTAATTTCGGAAGCTATCGTAAAAATGAGGGTTGACTTGAAGATGAGGTGATTACGAACAGTAGAAAACAAACGACGTGGGTTAGAAAAATGATCATTAAATTAAATTTTTGAGTTTATCGGCGTGTCTATAGCTTTCGAATGTTTTTAGCTTTACTTTTTGTCTAAAAATTATAAATTTGATGTCAAAGTTCATTTTTAAAACATCACCACAGATGCAGATATTTTTGTATATTTAATTGAAATATTATACGACAGACAAAACTTGACACAACAGAGTTTGTTTCAATAAATATGAAATTAAATTTAATTGACATTACTTTAATTACAGAGAAATTAATAAATTAAAGCTCTTGATTCAATAAACCGTCACTCCTTATTACAATATGACCTTCGACGTTTTAGGAAGTAAGAAACTGTCTTCTACCACAGAAAGCAAAATTTTTTTCTTATAAAAAAATCACAAACGCACACACGTACTTATAGGAACCTTCACCGTTAGCACCCTGTAGTGCAATAAAAACCTCTCAGTCCGCCCCCCGCCGTGACGCGTCCATCACACATCCGCACACAGTCACACACATAGTCACACACGCGTCGTGGGAAATGTGAGTGTTTATCCTTTTCTGAGAAATATGATTCAATTAAATTACAGGGGAAGCAAAAACTATTTCTGGGTGGCTTAATCACCTGTATAGGACTATAGTACGGAAGTAAATAATATGTTTATATAACTATAACACAAGTAGTCGTTTCGCTAACATGTTTTCGCAGTAGAGTGATGGACAATAGAACTCTGCTGGCGTTTGTTTCTCGATGTGTGCCACGGGGATTTTACAAAACAAAAGTGAATAGATACTTTCTAGGCCAGCGTGCTATCCTGTCCCACCTCACTCACCCTGAAGTGGGATCGTAGCCAAATGCAAGCCTATATGTAATAACAGAACGTAACATTAATGTTACAATACGCCTGTAATCCCCGATGGGGTAGGTAGAGGAGTGCAGTCCATTCCCACGGTTCACTAGTTACGTTTACATCCCACTATGGATTAGGGGGTGATCCTATTGCTATACACCGGTCCGAAATCCAGACTCCGAGCCACTATAAGAAATTTCAAGTTAGAACAATCCAATAGTGGTTGGAACCCAGGACGTCTAGGTCAACAGTCACGTTTGTAACCACTAGTCCAACGAGGCAATAATAAAAAAAAAGTAATAAAGAAGCGAGCGTCGCCTGGCGGTCGCCAGCCGCTAGTGGCTCCCAGGCGTGTTAGATGGTTTATCACTGTGGCTCGAGCTTTGAAGGACAGATTTTTCTCGTCTTCTTTCTGATTAAGTCACACAATATCTCTGTGTGCTCATGAAGGGTTAGCGAAGAAGGGATATTGACAACGGCGTGGTGCGGTTTTCAAAATAGAGTAAGCGGTACATCAACGACTGAGATCAGATAGAATCACCATCTAGATCCATTTTAGTTCCAGATCTTCAAAGATGTTGAAAAGAATTTCTGCTGTTTGCTGTTTTCATAAAGTAAAACGACAATGCGTCATGTCATGAATATATTCAATTTCAAAGAAACGTATGATTCATTTTAATGACATGTGAGTACAATGTATGTTTAGTTTTATAACGTCGGTAGCCGCTTGGGGTTGTTTATTTAATTTTGCTAGTCGTCGAATATCATAAAGTTGTGTTGACAGCGCACCGTCGTCTGGATTAAAGTGTGGATTCGATTATTGTTACATTATAAAAACAAAGACACGTCAATGTCAGTATACTACAGCGGTACGCTGCTAAATATGTAGTTGCTAATACAGTATAATATATAATACATCTTGCTTTGTTTATAGAAAAGTAACCCCTAATGTTTTAATTTAGACCTATAAAATGCGCTGTTTGAAAATTTTAACAAACTATGTCCCGTTCGAGACCAGAATAGCGGATATAATGTACTGTCAGTTAAGTAATGGATATTAACATGCGTATCAAAACACGTAAGAAAAATGAAAGAGAATTGACCGCGTAAAATTCTTGAACTTCTAAGTTCTTCAAACCTAT
>DWEH01000740.1:0-10747 GCA_018245815.1 Apyrrothrix aesculapus | reverse complement strand
ACTGATGAAACGTGGGAGTGTACTACACTCCTCTGCCTACCTCTTCGGGGATTACAGGCGTGATGTTACGTTATGTTTATTTTTTTTTTCTGTCCACTTAATTTTTCCCAGCCATTACGGTTGTATGATTGTTCACGCAACTTAAGTGAGTCGTACTTACTCGTAGCGGTTGGGATTAGTATTTCGAATTATCCTTTGTTTAAAATATAATAACCGATATTTGAAATAGAATGGCAAATCATTCCTAAAACCGGTATTCACACAAGTATTTGGTCTTAGTCATTAGAACTGTCCTCATTATCACTCATAGTCCCCACGCTGGGCATACGGGTTGGGGATCGCAAAGCACAACTTTTCACACCGCTACGCTGCTGCTCGTAAGCGGTCAGGGCATTTAGCCGTGCCTAGATAGACTGCGCTATCCCGCGATCAGACGGGCGCCAGGGCCTCGTCTGTTGTAATCAATTATACTTTGTTCAAAATGTAATGACCGGTTTCTGTAACACCATGGCAAATGTATCTTAAACGGTGTTTATTTCTAGAATAATATGTAATTTAAACACGTATACATGAACCAGTGTTTTATTTTAGAATATACGTTTCGTTTACGATTCCGTCAGATTTCATTAACGCTTGTATATCTTCGTTTAGTTTCCGACGCTTTCATTCGTTACACGCGCTAGAAAACATATTACGCCGTGAACATTGTACCACAAAATACACATGTCATAACAAATGTACAAACGAAATAAGATTAATAAATATACCGGTGAATGAAAAACGTTTATTTTTAAATGTATATTTGGAATTTAAACGTTCAAGTCATTGTTACTTTACAATGTTACTACCAGACTTACGCCGAAATCTCGAAAAATGTTATAGTGAGCACGGGAGCTAGTGGGATGTTCGATATTAATTTCAATATACATGGATATTATACTATAAGATTATGTTTAATTCATTTTTATTTTAGATTTGGCAAAAAGAAACTACGGTCACAATAGGCTATGCTATCTGGAATCTTATCGAGAATAACTTTGAAGTTTCATGTTCTAGTTTGTCTCCTTATCACAATCTACTAATCGAAAGAGCGTGCACTGAGAATACATTTAATCGAATTAATATTTAATGGTTCATAATAAATAATAAGTTGCATTCAAGTACAAAGAATAATTGGTCAACATTAAAATTGTCTTGTAGACCATTATTATTTGCCTGAGGTGAAATACATAAATTGAGATATATGAGTAGGTTACGATGTAAATTGCATAATGACATTTAATTTCATTTTGTGCAATATTTTATAAAAAGAGAACACTGAACGTGTCTCATTAAAAGAATGTACGTTTACGATTGATTCTATTTATCTTTTTCCGTTCAGATGCTAACCGTGATCTTTCTACGCAACATCACGCCTGTAATCCTCGAAGAGGCAGGCAGAGAAGTGTAGTACACTCCCACGTTTCACCAGTTACGTTTACGTCCCATTATGGAATAGGTGGTAAGTCTATTGCAATACACCGGGCACAAACCCAAACTCCGAGCCACTACTAGAACTGTCTCCTAGAAAATCTAAGTTAGAAAAATGCAATAGTACCCGATCCGGGATTTGAACCCACGGCCTCTAGATCGGCAGTCGCGCTTGCAACCAACAGTACCAACGACATCTTTCTAACTTCCACTAAACTTCACATGTACTTTCACCTCGTCAATTTTGTACGGGCAATGAAATTTTATGTATGTATGCATATTTCTTAATAATTTTATGATGTCTTATCTTTACGATAGTAAACTTATTAGGCGTATGAAAATAAAAAAAATCGGGACGAAAATATGTTACCTACCTAATAAAACAATTTAAAAGACAGAACATTTTTCTATTATGTCTGGATTACGAATACATTTAAATTTTTCCTTATTTATTTTTTATTCCTTCCTAAGTCCAAAACAAGAATAATAAGATATCTCCAAAACCCATTTGGGCAAAAATACCCTCTGAAGAGCCCGACCCCAAATCTGTTCTGGCTGGCGCTAGCGAGTGGAACCAATAACAAGTTTGGGAGGGACATCAAAATATATCTCGCTCTGTTTGCATTTATACGTTTCCGCTCTGGGAATAGGTCTATTGGCATCAGGAACTGGAGTTAGGGTTGTCGCACACATTCACAAACGTCAGCCGCACACACACTGACAATATGTTATATAACAACGGAGATAACAATTTTACACTTTTCAATACCCCTTGCTATTTCAACGATATGTAGTTACGGGATATAGCAATATAATTTTTTTTGGATCATGAACAAAGTACATTTTGTATCACCTTTGATTAATCAATAAGTATTGTATTTCAAGAGCCATTATCAAAATTTTTATTACATAGAAAATTCTTAAAATATATGATTAATTACGCAATCTATAAGAACCAGTAAATTCACTTTTCATTTATTCATTAGCCATTTTTCTTACTTTTTGTTTCTGGTTTTTGTATCAGCTAAACGTAATTGTGTCACAACCCGTTGACACAATTGTCAAATTGTGTGTTAACCCGTTAAATCTTTCTCTGTTCTATCGTTTAGAATGGTTACTGACCGTGTATCTGGTATTCCATACATACCTGTGTGATTCCAAACTACCCTCAGTTATCGTAATGTAACCAATTGTGTGCCGTTTTCCTTGGAACAAAACAATAGAATCAATTAATCTAATCCATTTACGCAATATGCTATCAATACAATATACAATCATCAGCTTACAAAACATGTAATACCGGTCATCACAAAGAAATTACTATTGTTATATTATTAAATGCAACATTGAAATCTTCCGAAAATCTTATGTGTGCTGTACGATTTTATAATACGACTTAGTATTGCGACCCCTGTCCCGTACCATTTATATGGATACCTCTCTAGTTGAAGTACATTGTCATAATACAATATCATATTGTCGGAAAGAAACTGAGATACATCTTTTGCGTTGTTACGACAATTGAGAAGATCCTTTGGAAGAATTGTTATGACGGCTGAGCTCCTTTGGCGGGTTCAAGTGAAAATGTATATTGATAAAAATACCTTCATTGTCATATATTTGAACGTTTAGATACTAATATCATTATTATGCGTTTGATATAAGTAAAAAATAGTATATTTTCTCTTGAGAAAGGAAATATAATTCGTAAAACAAAAATGTAGTTGTAATGTTCGACATAAATTCTTCATATTTGGTTTTTCATAGCCTGAGTCTTCATTTAACCTTTTCATAACATCTAGGTAAAAAATATCACATTGTTAGGGATACTAACATGTTTTAATAAAGAACACGAGATAAATTCAAATATTTTACAAGTCGGGCTACATGTAAGTGATTGACTACCACGTTGGTCTAATGGTTGCAAGCGCGACTGCTGATACAGAGGTCCTGGGTTCAAATTCCGGGTCGAGTTCTACAGGAATTTTCTAAAATTAGAATTTCTAGTAGTGGCTCGGAGTCTGTATTTATGCCCGGTGTATGGCAATAGGCGCACCACCTGTTCTACGGTGGGACGTAAAATATAATAAGTGAATCGTAGGAGTGTAATACACTACTCTGCCTACCCCTTCGCGGAATATAGGCGTGAATTTAAAAAATATGAGCCGTTGACGCGGGAGTCAATAAGCAAGTATCATTGGCGGGTGGACACCACCTGAAGTGTAGGAGTGCTCATTGAATGTAACTGATAAGATAATAGAGTAACATACTTACACAAGCTTTTACAGTACTCTGGTATCTTTGAAATTGATAGAAGCACTCAAAACTACTATAAAGTTAAGAGGCTCAACAAATGTTGATAATAATTCCCGGCTTAAGTACAAAGTTTGGTTACACATATCTGAAACATCAGTGCAGAAACGTAATATGTAACAACCTTTTATTTTTTGCCTTATAATATAAATGAATATTAAGGCGTTATGTCCTACCGTGCCTCTTCTCCTTCCTAAGTTGCATAGAATATATCTAAAAATGAAGGAAGCCAGTGTACTAAGGTGTTATTTCAAGGGCAACATGGCCATCGAAATGTACTAATCCGCTCATTTCTGTAAATTTATAAATTAGTTACATAACACCTTCATCAACCCATGTCTTCAATTAATTTCGTGCCACTAGCGTAACTGTTTGGTGACATTACAATCTTACACTTCATTTCGCACGACCATCACCATTACAGGCGCTATGACGTCATAACCAATGTTAGTAAACATTTATGCAGCATAATGGTCAGGTAGTGTTCCGCGAATCAGACGTACAGCAGTAATTTTGCATAAAAATAGCGCAGTTCGAAAAAGTAATATAAGCTTGGACAAAGCAAATTATTGAAACCAGACCTTCGTAGCATAAAAAAAAGCAAATGTTTTGCAGTACAACAAGGTAATTATGCAAATATATCTGACAATTTGCATTGCTCACTACGTAAATAATGGTTGAATAAATCTGGTGAATAACAGCGATTCTGGGGACCAATTGTAACTTTAAAGTGACTGGTATTATGGTATTTTGGAAATCCACGTAATTTTTCCAGCCCCAACAAACGAATGAATAACCGTACATTATACGACTAATACAGTGGTTGCTTTATTTCGGTATTTAATTGCAAGGAAAAAATGTCATCAATATTTGTCTCTATTCGCAAATTAATAAACCCATTGAATATTATTATAATCTCAATGAAAAATCTGTTAAATTATATCAAGATCAAACATTAAAACATAAAAAATGTAAGCGAATAAAGATATAATTTTTTTTTACAAATGATAGCAAATATGATTTTGTAACCCTTTAGTTTTAAGTTATAAATTTTATATAGGTATGATTTTTCATGGTGTACCCTCGAGCCAGATTATAGATATGACTGTTTTTCATTAGTAGATATTACGTAAATAGGAGAAACATACATAGAAGAAACACCCTATAAAAACAAAATATCTAGCATTCGGACCTCCCTGTCTACCCTGTAAGGGACCTGGCGTGACGATATACTAATAATAATAAAACCAGATACGAACTGGTTAAAAAAAAACAAGCAGCTGAGCAAAATCAGCGTATAGTACGAGTATATACTTGTAATTTAGGAGAGGGATATTAAATTGCCCTTGACTCAGAAGTATTTATACATAGTAGGAACGGGAAACCGCTGATAGCTATTAGTTTGGTATTCGCTAATTTATTAAGTGGTAAACCTTGATATTCAACGTTCAAGAATTTCCCTAACTTTAACTATTTCTTTCTCCGCTTAACGATTCATTATCAGGTTTTTTAATGGAGTGGCACTCACTCATAAGTCTACTTGGCTTTGAGTGTACTCCAATGTACTTTTTTATGTGTGGAAAAAATAAACCTATCAGTCTCCTGACGGCAAGGACGAGTTATATTGGATACATACGAAATAAAATCCAAAAGGTTTCAAGGAGACATAGTCAGCAGTAGCTTGGAGCTGGCTTCTTCTGCTGGAAAATATTTTACCACTTCTCTCATAAAAACCGTACGATCATAGAAAGCCGTTTCAATGTTTGAAAGTATTTATTCTGTATCCGGTTGTAAAACATATCTAAATAAGTATATATGTTTATGTATATATGAAGTTTTTGAGCTGTCTGCTTAAGACACCACAAGCTCCATTGTTGCTTAATTTAAGATCAGATGGCCGTGTGCCAAGATGTCCCAAGATATTATTAAATGTTATGTTATCAAGTAAGTAACGTCTTTAAGAAGCAACTTTTGAAATTGGCAATACTTAAAGCTATTGAAAAATAGGCTGTTACGTTAATAAAGCTGAAATATTAGGGAAAGTTTTTCAACAAACGTGAGAATGAATAGGTCTGGGGTTAGCGTGTCCCTTTCTTCTTTCTTCGATAAGAAATTAAATAAGTCAAATAGGCTTAATCACCGCCCACACATAACAAACAATTATAAGCTCAGTTTAGTCATCTGTCTAATATTATAAATCATAAATTAATAATCACTAAGCTTGATCCTAGTTACATTAATTTAATTCGTTATTATCCCTACACATTAACCGTTCTATTACTGAAGATGCTTCTCCTGTCTTGATGAGAAATATACAACCGCAGTCCACAACGCTGATACATTTTTTATTTAAATACATTTTAGAGAACATTATATAGACGATTCAATCGCAGGTTTCCTTTTGGCGCTTATAATCGTCGAGTAATATTTAATCTCCAAAAAGATCATCTTTTGCTTCTATTTCAAGTTTTTTTTTATTTGTACTTACTCGTACCTGTGTAACTGAGCTTTTTTCAGGCCTTTTTTTACAATCGTTGGTCTATTAATGAATGATCTTTCTCGTTCTCGTTTTGTCATCGATACATTCAGGACATACTTAGCTACTAAATTTTTCCAACACTACTTTAAATATGTGGAAGCACTTCACCATGGGAGATTGTTTTACTGTGAATGTATTCTTGCGGTTGACAATCCGTTCTGTTTTCATTTATTCATTATTACATTACTAAATGTAGTACAAAGTGTTGAAACGTATAACTTATGATAAAAAGTAATTTTCTTCATATGAACGAAGTAAGACAAAAAATAAAGCGAATTTAATTTTGATGTCGAGTTCTTTTTTACAAGGGACTGTTTCTGTTAAAAATAGATGCCTACACAAAGAATATTAGGTGGCTGCCTACGGACCCAGCCTTTTCTTTTATTCTCTATTTCTTTTGTATCTCTTAGTTATTTTGCTTTGTCTTATATTTCCCCACATCTTTTCCTTCGTGTCTCTAATATCTTTTCTGTAAGATAATAGTCATATTGGTATAAGTACTTGTTTGATTAGTTTCGATATCTAGGTCAGCATGTTAATTTGTGTTACGAAATTGATTTAAAGCTTTGTTATTAAATCGTGTTGAATTTTTAATTAAAGCTCATAACTACATTTTGACTTCATTGTTATTTATCGTTAAACATAATACGTAACTACTACATACTGTAATAATACATACATAATTAATAAAAACAAAATATCACGCCTCTAATCTACCTCTATGTTTAAGTCTCATTATGGAATAGGTAGTGAGTGTATTGCAATATTACGGACACAAATACGATAAATATGCAATTAATAATACAGTTTAATATTAAAAACAAAATCGATTATCTGTATTTAATGTTATAAAAAAATGTTACGATTTTTATGCTTGTATTTTTGAAAATACAAATTGACATCAATTTAATAACAAAAGCTTTATTAACTAAGTATATAAGCTTATGTATTTATTCGTCTGTTTAATTTTCGACGTATGAAATTTAATGAACAAATTGCTTTTTTTAAAATAAATTTACATAGAAAGTTACGACTGCAAAGGCTTTAAATAATAAATGTACATGTAAGAGATTAAAATCTATCAATTTTACAGTACATTAAAAGTAAAGTTGCAAAGGTAAAGTATAAATAGGTGCACACATATATGTATATTAAAATCTATCAATTTTACACTACGTTCAAAGTTATACATGACGTTGTAAAGGTAAATTCTGAATAAAGCAAAATCGACGTATGTTTTGCTAGCCTAGTAATATAATATATTATTAACTTCGAGTGAGCCGTCAAACCGAATCATTCAATGGGAGAGTACAGCAGTGAGTCGGGTTGGTTATTTGACAGCTGATTGCTAGTGCCAATACACTATAGAATAGTATAATAATACTATATAATAATACTATAGAACAATATCGTACTTCGGCTGGTACGCATCACGATTCATTTATGTATCTTTTGATCGATATTGTCATACCAAGGATTGCTTATTATGTACTTGATCGTACTGCCTTAACTGCCTCGTTACCAGGATACCAGGGTATCATGAGAGGCGACTAAACCCGGCGCTGACAGACTGCAGCCTACCGAGGCAGGAGTAAATGCCCTGGCAGTCTACGAGCAACAGCGTAGGCGATGCGAGGAGCTGTGCGCTGCGATCCTGAACCCACGTGCCCAGCGTGGGCATCACGTGCAAAAATACCTCAGGGGAGGCGTTTGTCCAGCAATGGCTTTAAACGGACTGATCATGGTGATGGTGATGATGATTGATGATCACCATCATCACCAACGCTTTCATGATTTCACTATGGAACTTGGATCGCTTCTCTAAATGAAAAGGATTAAAGCCATATTTTGTGACGCTAAGACAAGTTAAGATGCTAAAAATATATTTTTAATCCTTAAATAAAACAAACGACGATATTCCAACTATAATGCGAAAGAAAATATTACACTTCTCTAAGGATTTAACTTACAGACGCAAAAGTAAATGTGCAGTAAATATTGTTCTGTACAACTCGAGTATCCACACAAAACAAAGCGACGGAAATTTCCAACTGTATTCAGGTGTGAAACGGAGCAAACCTCCCTCAAAATTTGCGGATAACACCACTGAGACCTTGCTTATGCAACCTGTTAGTTCCTAATTGTATAAAATAAAGTCTTTCAACCGCGTCTATGTACAAATGGATAGATTTGTGCGTGTTGTTTTCAGACGCATAAATTGTACGACTTTATTTATAACATAAAATCACGCCTATATTTCCCCGAAGGGATAAGCATAGGAATGTAGTACTCTGACTTTTAACCAGTTATCCCATTGGCATCTGTCGGACACAAATGCAGACTCCGGGCTATTAATTGGAATTTCAAGTTTCATAATAGTGCGAATACCAATACATATATTGTACCTAGTCATCTTAATTTTACGCGAGATAAAAAATATGCAACAAAAATTGTCAAAACAATAAAGTTATAGGCGTTTCTAATGCGACAGACATTAAAGCTTCAGAGTTAAGTTGCTTAAATATTTCTAAAGTTCAAGCAATACTGCTAACGATACTTTACGACCCCAACCAACCATTACGTGTCACCACGGAAATTTCTACGCTTCGCTGTATTGTCCACTGTATTGTCCACTGTATTGTCCACTGTATTGTCCACTGTATTGTCCACTGTATTGTCCACTGTATTGTCCGCTGTATTTTCGCTGTATTGTTCGCGGTATCTTCGCTGTTCACATTGTATTGGTCGTAACACGTTTCCGGTACACCAAGCGACCATGCGCGTTCCAGGAAACTAAACAACAAATGCAAACAAAATATCCCCCAAGGAAATTGTGAATTTGGATGGCTGTAATTGTTCAAACAGTACAGAGAAGTCAATTTGCGGATGTTAGAAATATTAAACACTCAGTTCTTCCCAGTGTAAACAGAACCAAAATAACGGCGATACAAATGTTATGCTGAATTCAGCTGTTTTCGCATTGCGCTTCGGATCTAAGGAAAAGCGTAACATAACGCCTGTAATCCCCGAAGAAGTAGGCAGAGGAGTATAGTACTCTCCCACGTTTCAGCAGTTACGTATTACCAGTTATGTATTTGAAAGAAGATCATCGTTGTGTCGTCACGCCAGATCCGTTACGGGATAGGTAGAGAATATCTTTCTTCTAAAAGACTAAAACACATAGTTCCACTGCTTGGAATTAGTCATTCCACATACATATATGAAGGATGAAGCCACATTCGAACGAACATTGTTTCTTCCTTCGAACATTAAGAGTTAAATACCACTAAAGCTACTTAATTTTATTAATGCAATATTATACAGAGAGATGCAAATTGATATCTTTGAGGTCAGAGTTGGAATGCTTAGTCTCATAGTACATTCTATCTACTCATACTACTACTATGCTTAGTCTCATAGTACATTCTATCTACCGAACCTACTATTAATACTGTTTTACCACTATATTTCAGTTTAAGGAAACAATTATTTGAAATATGTGTTTGTTTTTTTATTATTATAATAGCATACCTCCACAGCACGGCCTTTGCAGGGTAGGCAGAGAGCACCTAGCGCCAAATATCTCTTTACAAATCCGATGTTCTGCTTCTACATTCATCACTGACTTAATTACTTTGTTTCAGAGCTCTTAACATGTTATCAACATCGTTCATTATTGCTCTCCATCACCTCTACTCTACAACCTACAATCTCTTTCTGCTCTGAAATTTCCATTAGCGTCTTAATACCAAATGTTGACAAAACTCATTATAAAGTCAGCCCTCGAAGTGTATGTACCTCGCATACCAAAGCGAGACTTATTTTAGACACATTATTTTACAATGTGCACCTGCGTCCACAGAACACGATGAAGATATATTTCGTATAATATTTTGAAATGTTTTATATTAATATTTCATTGTAAATTTGACTGCCTCGTTGGTCGCAAGCGCGACTGTCGATCAAAAGGACCTGGTTTCAAATCCCGGGTCGGATACTATTGGATTTTTCTAATTTAGATAGATTTAAATTCTAAATTAGATTTTAGTAGGGGCTCGGAGACTGGATATGTGATATTATAGAGATATTGAGACAGGATTATAGTCGTGATGTTACGTTTAACATTACAAAAAAGAATATTTTAACAAAAAATATTAAAATATATATACCTGGAGTTACGATATACGAGTATTAAGAATAATGATAGCAAAACAGTGAAGAATTATGTCCATGTAGAGCAAATTTTTATTAAACGCGAAGCGAATTGTGCCTTCAATATTGAATAATTGAAATGAAGTCTAATATTTATAAGGGTTTAAGAATAAATACATCAGGTCTTACTTAGTTACAAGGGATGATAAGAATAATTGAAATTATTTAATCTCTCTTAAACCAATGAAAAATGACGTCAGCGTAAGGCAAATT
>DWEH01000739.1:0-10750 GCA_018245815.1 Apyrrothrix aesculapus | reverse complement strand
ATTTATAAATATGGCGCGATGACTAATGCGAATGATTAATGACAATGTTTTGGTAACCTATATGGAAGGTAGGTAACCTATAGGATACGCTAAGTGCATACAGCCTTACTAGAGAACGTGTATTTAGTCAAATTCATTCCCATATCATTTTTCTTGTGTCACGTTTATTTTCTTCAAATATTTATTCGCCGTCTGAGGAAAATTCTTCAATTGAGTAGTGCAACGACCTCTTTCTAAAGAAAGATGGACGTACCTACCTGAATTTATTTATTTTACTGTGTCGCTGATGTATACACAAGATTTAAATATTGATTTGAATATCGCTTCGATTTAAATAAGGTACTATAGGAGTGTTTACACTCTGATGGGTAATCACTAGAGACAAATTTCTAGGCTTTAAAGGGCATGTTAAGCAGTCGGTCCAAGCCTTACGGTTGGAGGCCTTAAAAACTTGGCCACTAACTCGTACGTACATAGATCCAAACAAAATCAGCCGTGGTGAAGAATGTTCCAGGCTTACCACAGTTGTGGGAGAACTGTGCCCAGCAGTGGTATGTAAAAAACAACCAGCAGCACAGTCAGCTATTATAAGCTTTTGGTTAACAATGAAACCACATGTTTCAATTTAAATACTGAATGATGAAATCAAAACTTTCAGAAAAATAACAGAAATACTCATATCGCTTTCATTAATAAAAAATATGTAAATACATTTAAAAGGATAAGGATTTTCGAAATAAGATATTAATTCGGAACAGCACCAATCATTTTAATTCATACAACTCTGCACGTTTTTGTTACTGATATATTTATTAACGTACGAGTAATTATAAAAGCAGCAAAAGGGGTTATAAGAAGACTTGGGTTAAATATAACTACATCTACTGTAAATATATTTTATTTAAATTATGTGTATTAATTGCATCGTTGGTGGTGTTGGTTGCAAGCGCGACTGCCGAGCCAGCGGTCCTGGGTTTAAATCCCGTGTCGGATACTGTTGGATTTTTCTAACTTAGATTGTCTATTAGAAATTTCTAGTAGTGACTCGGAGTCTGGATTTGTGCCCGGTGTATGGCAATAGACTCACCACCCATTGCATATTGGGACGTAAACGTAACTGGTGAAACGTGGAACTGTACTACACTCCTCTGCCTTCCTTTTCGGGGATTACAGGCGTGATGTTGGGTTTCTTTTATATTATTGTTATTTATTGCATTGTATATTTCAAGATAAAATTATCAGCAACTTTTTGGTTAAACAACCTCCAGTTTGAAATCGTAAGTAGTATTTACATTGTTCTTTATATTTTTTTTTAGAAAACAGTTCCTGCCAAATTGTTCCGGAAAATCGATATTTCGAAATCTCCTATCAAATTTTAGATCACGTCTTATTTTCAAACGCACTTTAAAAAATTTATTGGCTGAAAAAAAAAAAAATCCTATTCGAATTTTAAAATCGTGACATAGGGAGATAAAAAAAGAACACATAATACGCAGTACAAAATCTATATCAATATATTTTGGGGATGTTGTTCCGACAAATCACCCCATATTTATCGCGGCGTCGACAGCATTACAACGTGGATACTCAAATAATGCGTAATTGCTTCGACATAAGGTGTAATTTGGCTCAAATTAATTCACCTAACGAACTGAAGATGGATTTGCGATAGGTAGTCCAAGTCGAAGCTCGGCGATATCTCAGTGAATTTATTTGAATAAATTTGTTGGAACCGTTTTCTGTACGAAGTTTTGAGGCTGAAATATTGTTTTCGAATTCAATTTGTTTTCATTGTAAAGCGCCAAGAGCGGTTGACGTGGTAAATTGTAAATAAAATGGGCTAGCAGCATTATCTGAGGACTCAATAAATATAGATATAGGTGGCTTTAACAAAGGTTATATCTAAGCAAAGATAGTCTAAGATATTTATTGGGACTAGGGTCTATACAGTGTAGTCCGACATACCTTGATGTGGAGATTCGAGGATTGTTGAAATGGGTACTTTTAACCAAATATCTGCTAATAATAGGAATATTCTATTCTCACGCCGGGTCTTTCAAGGGGTAGGCAGAAAGCACCAAGTACCACATAATATAATATATTTCTTATGTATGTTTGTGTATATACAACTTATTATATTAATATTATTATTATTAGTGATGTAAACGCCTACCACATGCTTTCTCCAACGCCCAGGGTTGACTAGCAGAGAGTGCCATTAGGCATAAGTTCGCCCTTGTATTCCTTAGTTTAAAGTGTTGCACAAAATAAATAAATATCTCTATCCTTAAATGGCCGTCGTTTAAGTATCATTTAACTTTCAATATTAAGTAACTCGGAACCATTTTCTAAGACTTACCGTAAGCAATAAAATCCATATAGTCTCTCAAGTACGAGATACATGCATATTTTATTTTCAATGGCGCAATGTCAATCATGATAAACCGATCCGCGTATGTGCTCGTTAACTCATTACGCTAATTATCTACTTCATCAGTATTCCTCATTGAGGCTTGCAAATGTTTTGAAAATCTATATAAGTACATATTTACATCCAAGCTCTTCTAGTAGAATATTTTGCTTGAGATCAGTCTTATGAGTATTGCTATTCTTTTTGCTAGTAATTTTGTGTATCATAATCTAGTTACTAAACAATTCCAGTACTTGGACTCGTCTAAACGTCTATCTATAGCTCCACTGTTGGACCCGGATTTCCACTACGAATGACAAGGATTAAGGCGTCAGTCCACTTAGGCTGAGAACATTCTGGAGAATTTATTGTGTGCAGGTTTCCTTACGATGTATTCCTTTGCCGTCACAGCAACTGATTTTTAATCCTAAAAACGAACGGAACTCTTTAAAGACCTAATTGCGTGCCAGGATTCGAAGCGCGGACCCGTGGAGTCGTAGTTATAAAATCTGTAGGTCCCCCACAGCTGAACGCTGGATAATGTATGATTTTTTTATCTGAATCTCACTTCTTTTCAATTGTCTTAAGAAAGGCGATGATGTCACCGAAGTATTTGGTTACAAATTCACATATATAGCGTAGAGAAAAGTAATAACCTAAGGTAAATTGGCTTGGATTTTGTTAAAAACGAAAAACAAATCGATTCTCTTTTCACAGAAATTTTATTTGAAAGTGTACAATTTATAACATTAAGTTAAAAAAATTATATTAATCTAATTACAACCTTCAGATTCGATACACATTTGTATTCGTTTTATGGCGTTTTGAATTGTCATCACTTTTGTCCCACCCTCTATATATCGAAGAATCAGCGGGTAACTAAATATTTGAACATACGTGGTTTTTACGTGGCGGAACACCTGCCTTGTGTTAAAACTGACTTTGTATTGGTATATGTGTACGCAGCGGCCGGTGGCCATGTATAGACACGAAGGGTCTAATTACGATTCAATGTCCACACAAAATCGCCAACATTATTCGACAATTGCCATCAACTGTCACACGAAGGCACAAAACGTAATTCGTATCACGTAACCCATAGTAGCGACCGTTATGGGCCGCTGTGTGCCCAATTGAATAACGATTCCTGCGCCTGCGCAGCTCGATCTAGTGCCGCACTCGGGTTATCGATGGACGAATAATTTATCGATTGTATCGTGTTTGTGTGCGGTAAAGCTGTCTGTTCTCGGATTGAGATAAAGTATGCATTTAATTCAATAGCTCTGTTTAATCGTAGCTCTGATTTATTGTCGCTAACCTTTACCCTTAATCATTTGTCTGAGACTCCAAGTGGAGTTTACAAGGTTGTACATTACCAGTAATAAGTTACTAAATTTTTTTAAACTCTTAAATCGTGTACAATATACCTTCACTAAAATTTCACACAAATATGTATATTATAATATGAATATGTAGAAAAAGCATATCACGACTATAAAGATAGAGATATTTGGGACTCGGTGATATATGCTTATACCCCGTAAGGCCCCGGCGTAACAATACAATAATATAATTTAAAATACACTTGTGTGACTTGACATTCACAAACAATTATTCAGAACCAAGACAAATATCGAGATTTATCATTTAGACGTCTCTTGAATTCGGAATCGAACCTGGAATGGTCTCGTAAGCACTTCGGCATAATGAACCAAGGTACACACTTGTTTCCGGTCAAAATGTATTCATAAAATTTTGGGTAATGAATTTCATTGCATTTAATAGTAAATGTTACTTTAGATAACATTTAACAGTAAACGTTTACATAGATAAACGTAACTGGTAAAACGTGGGAGTGTACCACACTCCTCTGCCTAACTTCGCGGGAATTACAGGCGTGATGTGAAGTTTTTTTTACTATAAGATTTCCTATATCTCTCTTTTAAAGTAGTATCACAAAAATTCAAAACATATTCAATATTTGAAATGACAGAACAACGTGCTAACTTTATATACGTACGATGCGATATATGTCATGTTTATTAAATTTTCGAGTGCAAATTAATGTACCTTAACAATTGTTGTCCAATAAAGGTGCGAGTGAGTAATAAGGTTGGATCAATTGTAAATACGGCACAGTATGATAACCTGCGGTAGTGAAGTCTTAGCTGGATAATGGCTGACTCGATTTTATCAATTGTAAGCAATTCCCGCCGATTACTAAGTGACATTTCAAACCTAGTTAAATACCCAATGCTGGGTCTGCTGAAATAAATTCCACAGAGAATAAGCAGATCCTTGTACAATATTTTGTTGTGTGATTGATTGACAAGTTCTCTATTTTTGTGTAGAAAAATATTGAATAAATAAAATACTAAAGTATGGTTTCGTACAGATTTATAATATTAAGGAGTGGTCGTTACTTAAAATATAAATAATTGTCGTGCATGTTTCATAAGAGTAAAATAGGGATCACTCTAATAACGGTTTATTTAATGAAATAGTTTCTAGTCGTTACGTTTTAATTATTTTTAAACATTTTAGGGTTTCGTTTAGAAAAGTTAACAGTGTCTTTCTTTCTAGGGTTCTACTCACCACCCTACTCAACAAAATCAGCTTGGCAGTTTTAACAGACAAACGGACAGAATTTAATTCGTGATCGACATATTAGTGTAGATTAGTAGTATTATTGTAACCCGAGTAAAAACGATGCCAATAGTTACATTTTTATTGAAAATTAAGCTGGAACGTCTTACATAATTTGATTTGTTTGTGCGGTCCATTATGTTCAGATCAGAAAGAGTCAGTACAAGTAATGTTATACAGACGCGAAATGGAGACGGCAGCAGGGCTTGTGTTTAAATGTAAGAATTTTAATCCATAAACACCCATGCCCAGCTCTGAACAAGAATCAAATTGTATCATCATCATCATCAGTTTATTCTCGATCACTGAGCTCTTAGTATCCAACCGCTTCCAGCCACTTTGGGTATATCGTCACTCCCCCTAGAGGGCGTCCTACGCTACGTTTGTCAAGACCACTCCACTCCATCTCGACTCCAGAACACGACTACTTCATCGGTTATCGGTTCTGCGCCAGGTGTGACCAGCCCCTTGCCACTTCAGCTTGCTAACCCTTTGGCCTACGTCGATAACTTTGGATATCTGTTGAATCGAAAAGTATCAAATTGTATGTCTATTATTACTGACTGCCTTGTTTGTCGTGTTGGTTGCAAGCGCGGCTGCCGATCAAGAGGTCCTGGGTTCAAATCCCGGGTCGAATACTATTGGATTTGTCTAAAAATTAGAATTTCTAGTAGTGGCTCGGAGTCTGGAATTGTGCGCGGTGTATGGCAATAGACTCACCACCTAGTCCATATTGGGACGTAAACGTAACTGGTGAATCGTGGGAGTGTATTACAATCCTCTGCCTACCTCTTCAGAGATTACAGGCGTGATGTTACGTACGTACGTTTTACGTCCATTATTAATTTTGAAGTTGTTATTTCCATTAATACAACAAATATATATAAGGTATATGTAGGCAACATTATGTTACTGTATTATTTCTTAGAACCATAACATTATTTGGCAAGCATAGTTTACTTTTCAGTCATTATTATTGTACCTTACTGAACTTGTAGCGTGTGTTATGTCTTCCGTCACCTCGTAATTGGAAAATTTCCTTGAAATCTATTGGTCTATTATTTTTCTATCGATACGAGGAACTGTTGTTTAGAGTAATGGTACGTCACTATTAAATCTGTTGCTGTAAGTAGCCTCCATTAACAAATCGTTTGGACAATAGGTCGGCTCCTAGGGGAGATTATAGTCCAAGGCCTCAGGGACTCACCCCAATTATTAAAGAAGTATCGGTTCAAGTTGATAGTAAATCAATTTAATAGTAAATATATTTTTGTTCGCTTGTTATCATAGAACGTTCTAGAAACCTTTAAATTGGTATTATCTTGGGATTATATTTCGATTGCTTTCTTTCGGTATTTGTTATATTATGTTACATAAAGTTTCGCAATTTTCGTTTTTGAAAACGTCTACAGATTGTTAGTACACATATTTATTTTTTCTACCCATGTAGAATTCACACTACAAGTACATGCTTTTTGCAAGATTGTGTAGTAATGTACTTCGTTATAATTTTAATGATGTATAACCGTATGACTTTTATAAGCGAGGAGAGGTCTAATTTGCCTTTTCTTTACAAAAAAATATCCAAAATGACATATAAAAGACGAGATACCCTTATGGTGATAGCGCTTATTGATTGATTTAACGTAAAATGGATTTTTTTCCATACCATGTTAACTTTATGGGATCTTGAATAGGATATTAACGTTGTAATGCTGCGTTTTTGCGTATAATTGAATACTGTGGGAATATGTTTTTGTAAAAAAAATATAGGGGCGTATTCCATCCTTAAATAATAATCGCTCTAGTGGCTATTGTGTCAATTGGCTTATTAAGTGTAGAGAACATTAAATTTAAAATTACTATAGCACAATTTTTTTTTCAAATTATATGAAGTGATACAAGAGATCGATTCTGCTCTGAAACGCTACATACATTTTACGGCTTCAGCTAAACGCGTGTTTTTTTAAGTTCTTCCTCCTTCTTTTTTATGTTTAGTCTGCGTTCCTCTCGTCTCAATATGTAAGTAGATATATGAAAAAAATAAGTGACTTAAATATTTCATTGTGCTGCCTCACTTTCAGTATGTGTAATTCACTTCAACATACGTATCCTACGAAAATCAGATGATACTGATTTTGGAGATATACATTTCAGCTGTCAACTGGAAGTCATCCGAGGGAGCAAGGAAAGTTGAGTATATTAAACAAAGCTCATATCCAAAGGGATTTACACTGTCCACTATGGTCTTTCTCTCATGCCTGTCTCCATTATCTTCTCGGTCATTATGAAATGTTCTTACGTTTTTATGGTCCATAGAAACGACGTTTTATTTAAGGTTGCAGTGACCGGGAATTGTATTTTCATTATAGCCATATAGGATCGCTGTTTGCGAAGAGTCACAAGTGATTGATGTGGATTGTAAACTTCTACAACTGACCTCGAATCGGACTGCAGAAATTGGGCTGATAGTATCAATTACACCCGTGCGTATAAATTTGTAATAATATTAGTACTTAGTGTTAAATTGTCAACAAGTTTAGTTGTAGTGAGTTTAAGATGCTCTCTTACCGTGTATATTTATTTACGCTTTATTGACTCCACGGAAGGCGGGCTAAATGCCTGGTGGTTTTCACTTCCAGTCAATCCACGGTGATTGTGAAAAGTGAAAAGTACACATTATGTATAAAAGAAAACAGACAAAAATAATTCAAATTTGCGGCATCTATAAATAAATATCTGCATGTGTTTTAGTGTTTAATAGTAGTAGAAAAATTGCGTCAATCAGTCCGGCCGATCAATCTGACTCCGTGTCTATCCAACAATTTAATTCTGTGTACGTCCGCGATCGGTCAAATCTTTAACGCAACGCGCTATTTCTGTACATTGTATACGCTGGCTCAGTGCTGCGTTTAGCTCGCGTTTGCGGTAAGTCCAGTATATTCGCTTCGTATTAAATATTATAATATCATGCTCCTATTCCCTCGTGGGGATAGGCAGATGAGTGTAGTACTCCCACGTTTCAATTGTGTTTTAGATCCCGTGGAAAAGGGACTGACTATATTGCCAATTGCCATTTTTATGAATATGCATGTTTAATATGTTCGGGTTATAAATATCCAATTTTAAAAAAAAAACAATTCACAATTGGTTTTTATTAGCGCAGATAAAGTGTTTTTTTAAGAATATATAAAAACAAGTTTTACATTACTTTACGAGCAGTTCTTCTCTAACCGTAAGCCACCTTGCACATTCCTAATACGATCTTATGTTCAAAAAACCTAACGACGCACGTGTGAGTGTATAAACAGTAATAATGTACGAATGAGAGGCCATAATTAGTGCCACAATTTTAGTTTTGTTTCTCTAGTGGTTCGGGTTCTACATAATATGTATTCAAAAAGTTTATAAATAAGAGAGTACACTCGGGTACGTAAACGGTGCCCCGCTGCTGGTTTCTGTCCGTCCGTGAGCTCTGCAAAATCTTAGCCCAAATAGAAACAAACCAGAATTATGGCCCGATAATAGAAGTCTACTGAATTTTTACACCAACAGCACTTTGTAGATGGTTTTATAGTGTAAACGTTTAATCGGTAGCCAAAACTGAAGTTGAAGCTAAAACTCAAACAAAGATCAGTAGATAATGTAAAATGTAACAAACGTAACATCACGCCTGTAATCCCCGAAGAAATAGGCAGAGGAGTATAGTACGCTTCCACGTTTCACCAGTTACGTTTACATCCCATTATGGAAAAGGTGGAGTCTATTGCCGTACACCGGGTACAAATCCAGACTCAGAGCCACTACTAGAAATTTCCACTAGAAAACCTAAGTTAGAATAATCCAATAGTACCCGACCCGGAATTTGAACCCAGGACCTCTCGATCGCAATTGCAATTGCAACCAACACGACCAACGAGGCAGAAAATGAGTTCATATTGTATACATGTACAACATAGGTAATTACAAATCATGGAACATCTCATGGGAGTGTACTACAGTGTACTCTGCCTTCGTCTTTGGGGATAACGGGCGTGATGTTACGTTTATGGAACATCTCCACTCGGCTTTCTAATTCAAAAGTAGGCAGAGCCTGTGCTGTGGTGAACAGAAGGTTGATAAACTAACTCTACACTCAGATATAGAGCACGTAACCGTGTTCATCACACAAATATATGTCCTGAGGTGGATTTTATTCTGGAGGGCAATTGAACCCATGACCCCCGCTTCAGCAGTCAGCTTCGCAAACCACTGGCCAACGGCCCAGTCAAATGTGTAACTACGAATACAATGTTAATGTAAAACATTACTCTACTATAAATGTTCAAGTAGGTATAAGAATTAATAGAAATGACGCATTGAAAAAAACCGATTTCTTACGTGTTAGTTTATTAGTTCTATGGTTCAGTCGTATTGTAGTAGAGTTATTAAACGCGAGTGAATAACTGAAATTGTACTTGTTTATGAATGAAGATGTATGAAAGGAACTCCCACGTTTCAATTCCTGGAACTTTTAATAATCATTGGCGAAACCAGATGATGAACAGGAATAAATAATATCGCTTGGAGTGAGTAATCGTTAAGTTCTTAGAATAGTAAGAGTATCGCACAATAGTCAAAAATTATATATTAGTTAGACAAAGCTAATAATTGCGATATCATAAATATGTTTAATAGGGTTTTAAAAAAAATTCCCTAACATTCTCCATGAGGTTTTCAATAATCATTGAGTTCTTAGAATGTTAGAAGGATTGTACACTAGTAGGAAAATGTTTAATTATTTACAGTTTTATTATTATGAATAAATGTGTAGGGTTCTTGATAGTGTTCTTTGAAGTTCCCCTGAAGTTCTCAATAACGTATATCTAAGGTGTGTCATAACATCTATGTTTCACCATGCTATGGAGTCCGGTATGGTAGCAAGCGATGGACCATGTCATATTGGGCACTTGGTCTCTTGTATTTGCAAGTAACAATTTTATCTTAGACAATTTTATTAAGGTCTATGTATATGGATACAAATTCTAGGACCATAATCGAGTCTTGAGAATGATAAAGGAGTTTTTATTGTAGTCTACATGATACATACAAGACTGCTTACTAGCCTGAAACCGATAAATAAATATACAATACCTCAGTTAAAATGTATTTGCTTAATAAGTGTTCAAATGCCAGCTAAAATGATTAAGTAGTTAACTCTACACCAGCCGGGCTATGGGTTCGATTTCAATTTAATACCCATATTTGTATAATTAGCACTTGTATTTGTTCTGTCTGTGGATGTAAGATTATTTCTTTTCATTTTTTTATGCATATACCTACCTAGAATTTATGTATATATTTAGAACTATACGTATATGAGCAATTCATCAACTATCTCCTTATAAAAGGACATGTTACGCCTTGTTTCAGATCAGATCTTTATATATTGTCCCAAGATATTGTAATATTATTATTATTATTCGAATGCTGTACACTTAGTCTTGTTGGTGCACTTCTGTTTCTATTGAGGACTTACACTCGCGTTGCATGCAAAATTAGTTTCGGTGACTGAACTAATTTATGGCATACATTCAGTGAGGACGAACTTGCGAGGGAAAGTATAGTTACTAGCGTAACTTATAAAGGCTCAGCAGTGAAAGGTTTGGAGTCGTGTATATAAATCAGTCTAACGCGTCACATTGCCGTGTGAAA
>DWEH01000738.1:0-10754 GCA_018245815.1 Apyrrothrix aesculapus | reverse complement strand
TGGGCGTCTTATAGTTCTTCATAACGTTCTGTAAAGTTTATTAAGTCTACTAACCCTGATTTGGCCAGTGTGACAGGCTATAGCTTAATGCTTTCTCATTCTGAGAGAAACGCTGTATTCTATAATGGAACTGTAAGGGTTGATGATGATGAAGATTTGTTAATTCTGTCGAAAATCCTCATTTTACTCGTCAGTGATAAGACATGTTCCTTACAAAAGAAAAAAATACTTTCCACGACGCATAATATTTTAAACCATCCCCTTGCTTTATACAGAATAGCTGTCAGCACTCGGTACTATTTTTCCAAGCGGAGTTGGTGTAAGTGACAAGTGAGGAGCTTTCCATGTTAAGACACGGCATTACAACATAATGATTAATCGCTGTAACATATAGAATTAATTGTTGTTCGGAGCGAAAAGGTTATTTATATACCTATATCGATATAGCGCCTAATAGATATATTATATGTATAGTTTTTTGTTAACTTGACAGCCTCGTTGGTCGAGTGGATGCAAGAGCGACTGCTGATCCAGAGGTCCTGGTCTTGATTCCCGGGTCCGGCACTATTGAGTTTTGTGACTTAAAATATCTTGTAGTTACTCGTAGTCAGGATTTGTTCCCGATGTATTCACCCCAATTGCATAGTGGGACGTAAACGTAACTTGCTAAACGTGTGAGTGTACTACACTCCTCTGCTTACATCTTCGGAGATTAAAGGCGTGATGATACGTTTTTATTTATTGACTTAACAAGATATGCCTTATATCGATTTTTAAAATAGAGAGAACGCTCTGTATAGCGTATACCAGTTGGTACACGTTAAATTTCGCATTAGTACATTAGAGATATTTTTAGGTGACGTAACTGGCCAATGAGCAAATATTATGGCAAGGGGTTATAATTATATACATGACAATTATTTATTCTTTATTACATGACAATTATTTAATACAAAGGGCCAACTTAATGTCTAGTCAACCCTTACAAGTGTCTCAAATTAATGATAATATAAATATACATAGAATTCTAGAGACGGATGTCAATTTCAAAAAAGGTAAATGTGTATCCGCTTCAAGTTCACTCTTGATACGCGAGCACGTAATAAATTCCTGAGCAGTTCCTTACACTTGGAAGACAAAATAATTTATGTACCTAGTTTACTGGGTGCTTTGCGGAACAAATGGCGCTGCCTTGGTGAGTGACATCTTTGTTACACTACACTAAGTCTTCAAACTGATGGCTATGAAGTTTGCGAACATAGCGTGTGTGCTTCTAAGTTCAGTTTTGAAATATGACAGTATCCACTTTTAGTTCATCTTATAAAAACTCCAACTTTAGGTTGAAGACACATTTTAAAGCTTGTAAACTTAGCGTGTTATAGATATAATAAGTTTTTATTTTATTTTAAGGTTCGCTATTTGTCCTGACCTACAAAACAATTCCCAGATAGATCGGCGTACGCTGGTCGAGTCGGGGCTCATTAGCTCGCGACGCTATCACCACAAATGTTCGGCTAATGATCGAGCAACCTTATTCACCTTTCCCTCCTTGGTTTCGAACAGGGATTTAAAATAAACTGGTAGTTAGAAGCTATATTGAATTATTTTGCTACAAAATAAATCGTCTATTGTGTCTATTGTCTGTCTGTTTGTGTACAAGTTGAGTGTGGATTAGTAAGCTTGATTCACCTGCGATGGAAGTTCATTTCAATCCTCATGAGTAGCACCGGTTCTACAACTAACTGCGAAGAGGACTGATTCTAAGTAACATCAACTGCAGTAAGACTAATACTAACATTCATAATCTGACTGTAGGTCACTCCTGTAGTCAGGTGTGAGTTCCATTTCAGCTACCCATGACTGGTCTCGGTCAATTAAGATTACTACCTGTTCGCTTGCTATTATCTTAAAAAAAATTAAAAAAACGTCAAGTATTAATAATATTTTCAGCTTCTATAGTATTTGCGTTCGTAACCAAGGCACAAAAGATCGACAACCTCCATCTCGGAAAAGCATGTTAAAATGTAACAAAGCCACTGCCTCGCACACTTACATTAGCGCTAAAAGCGTCGCAGTGAGACTGTATCGGTACTTACAAATGGCCGCTTTAATGGCAACCTAGCTTCAAAATGCACATGTCTTCGTTTGACTGAATGTACTCTATATAGAGTCACCATAATTCCTTCAAAAGAAACAAACCAGTTTTAAAATGTGTAAATTTTAAAATGCATATCTCCCTCCCTCTTTCTTCTTGATCCTTCTGAGCTGCTGATTCTGGAGATTCAAAATCTTGGAAACGTGACTAACAATTATAATTAAATTGTACACAATATTATATACGTATATAAAATTTATCTATGTACTAAAGAAATTAATATGATCTTTTTCCCACGGGAAAATGTTATATTCCCATGGGAAACTTGAAGGACAAGGCATTTGTGAAATGTTTAGCATCCATAGCCATGTTGTTCGGTAGAGTATAGCGTTCTGTATTGCCTGCTTGAGAGTTAACGATGAAATCAAATCAAATGGCGGTTCTTGATCTAACTGTATGTTAACTTGTCTTTGCGTGCGTCTATAACATCCTCTAACATGACTATGACTGCTAAGCGTTATGGTAATTAATATTACTTTACCGACAGCTAATAGATTGTATTTAATTACAATATTAAAAAATTAAACTTCAACAATAGGAAAAATAATTTACTGGCCTATTGACCACGTGGTAAGCAAATCTGACTGCTGAGCCGGGCGTTGTGGGCTCGATTTCTACCTAGGAAACGTTTGTGTAATGAACACTAATATTTATGCTGTATATTACTACAAAATTGTATATTTGTAAGTATGTCTTTAGAAATATACCTATACATATGTATATCCACAGCACAATCTCTCCCTAGTTTGAGGGCCGCTTTTGAAACTTTACAGGTTATTATTATTATTATTAATTATTCCAACTTAATTCTCCTTAGCAGCATCGCTTGGCTTTGATTTTGGAATACGAGTATATAGGTAATTGTTACTAGTTCTAGTTATACCTAGGCCTATACATTTTTAATCGGTATTCAAGATGCTGATAGTATTGATCCTTTTACGGCAGTAAACTCCTCGACGCAACGGAACGTTCTAGATTTATAGTTATTGCTCCACATTTCCTCCGGGTAACGTTTTAATTACACAGATCGACGATAAAGCATCCCGGGGCGCACTTTTCTTCATTAGAAGACATACTGCATCTGGCAAGTGATTTATACCGTAATGGCCTTCCGATAGACCAATATATTGTAAACGTGAAAAGTAAAAATGGGAGTCTCTTTGTAATATCGAGTCGTGGTGATGCCAAATTCTTTTGCGAAGAATTTTTCAAAGCTGTAGACATACTTTTAAGAGCATAGAATATACTTAAAAATCAGAAAATAATATATGGTATATATTTATATCTGTTATCCTACAGCGCACGTTTACTGGAAATCATTTTTTTTTTAAATCAACATACGGCCGCTTTTAGGTTCTAATAAAAAATGTTATAAAAACAACGCCAATGTAACTGCTAACACAAAAACCCATTAAGGATAAAGATTAACATAGCTGTCAAAAATACATCCGTATAATATTTTAAAATAACTATTTCATACGAAAATAATATTCATGACATATTATCAATAATGTCTAACGTCAGCATCGTATTAATATTTTGTAATACACGATATGGAACACATAAATCACTACCAACTCATAAGGGCGAGGTCCTCTCAGGAACTGACACTACAAAAAGGAAATCGCTATTCGGAAAACATTCCCTATTCCCCGCTATATAGAATGAGTCTTTGCAAATCCACACTGGATAAAACCTTTGATGCCTATCGGATAGGAAACTGAGAAAGCGTTCGACACATCGCACATTCACTTATCGTATGCCACTAAATATATTTTCTGATATTGGATTTTCAACCTTACCGCGTTTGATTTATTACAACCGCACAAACAGATAGGCACTATTTGTTTCCCCTCAAGCTCTTTAGTGAACGCATCATCGTTTACTGCTATTAACATATTCATTTCCATTTCAATGAACATCCTTTTTGCTATTGACTGCACACGTTCGACTCTGAATGGAATAGCCAACAGCGGGCACAATAAGTTCCATATTGGCTTGCTTGGTGTTTGAACTTACGTCGGATCGGCTGACTCGGGGTCGTCCGCAGGCCATTTGTCACGGAGGCCATTTGTACTTGTCGAATCACGGCCATTAGACGAGAGTGTGTGACCGCGTGGGGTAGCCTCTCGTCCTAACTGAGCTACCATACTGTACATCCGAGCCACAGAGTAGGAAAGTTCTTAGCAAATAACAGTATGTAACAGACGGAGAGTCACCTAACCGGTAAGCTTAAAGTTATACTGTGGGAACAACTTTTGCAATGTCTCTTAATTTGAATACAGCTGAAAGGACACCGCTCTTGTCAATATCGAGTTGTATGAGAGCTGTCCTGTCGATTTATCTTACTTTGCGGCTATTGTTACAGGCGACGGAGGTTGCAGCTGATTTATAAGCGCTGTGGTTAATTACGAACGACGACGTGTCGTTAATTTCCCTTTGACTCAACAGATATCCTTCGATCCGAGAATAAATTATGGCATGACTCACTTTTAAGAACACTTAAAACGAAACTTGAATATTAAAGCGCGCCAATAAATACATTCGCATAAAACTAAAGTTTATCTCCGTTCCCTTTGAAGTACGGCCCGAGAAAACAAACAGAGCAATAAAGAAGGCCTTTATCGGAACCACGAGTCGACACGCGAGCTAATTTACAACACAGCCGTGGGTTTTATCTTCATTAACCCATCGATTCACAATTAAGACGCGGAATAAATCTCCGGTAATGCGCTCCCCGTCCGCGCCGGTAGATTCAACTTCAAACAGATGTTATGTATAAATAAAGCTGCACGGAGGCAACCACTCGATATATTCCTGTCCGCGGCAAACTTTACAGATCTATCAGCGCTTGCTAGTTGTCGACAACTGAATAGCATGCGCACGGGAATTTCAACCTTAAAATAGCAAGCGTTGCAGCGGGGAAGGTATAAAGTGCAACAAATACTGAGTGGTATAAATCTCAAAGGCGTGTTGAAGCTTCTACAAGTATTAATGGCGATATTAGAGCGAAAGGCGTTCGGAGTTCAGACGTTATTACCGACGATGCGTCGCAAACCTCATCTTATTTCCAGCGTAACGAGTCGATGCTCACATTCGATTATCTGACCGCGGTATCCGAGGCATTACACTTGATGTATCGACGGCGACTGCGCGGGATTGTCGGCCATCGCTTGATTTAGTGCGCCCATTTCTCCTTGGCACTCCATACGGATAGATCCCCATCTGTCGCGAGTGTGACGAATCGCAGCAATCGAAAGCGTAGAGGGTCTTCTAATGAATTGTCCCAAATAATTGGGATAGTATTTTATATCGACATCATTTGTTCTGTGATCGGTGCATTTGTTACGTGGCATTGATTTGTGCGATGTCTTAACCTCGGCGTTGGAACATTTGTCTTCTTAATAAGATTAACGGCGGTCTTAAATCGCTGTTCTTGATCACCTGTGAGGTTTGATACTAGCTGCGGCTTATCGGAACCTTTAATATGAACACCAGTGTTGGAATGTTTCGGTGTTGGTTCATTAAAATGTTTATCATTTAATTTATTGTGAAGGCAGCTTACACCATTCTATCCAGAAGTGTAGTTTTATATACGCCTAAAAACTACCAACACATTTTACAAATGAAGATTTGGAAGATCGTTTCACGTGATCTAAAATTCCCACAGAACCTCCTGACAGTTTGTAAACAGCATAAAATCCTAATGAATTTTAACTGTCTAATACGAACAGTAAAGTTATGTAATCGCGGTAACATGACATTACAAAGGTTTTACGACTGCAGGAACAGTCTTGATGCGACATAATTTTATCAAAGCAACACCTCCATTCATAAATTAGCACGATCAACAACTCCAACGTTTAGTCGCGTCCGCTTGGTAGATTAAATGCGACGATAATCTCAAGTTATTCTCGGGCTTACGACACTAAAAAGCAGAAATACGAGGCGAGTTTACAATCCCATAACATTTGTTGTAATCTTTGAATCTGTCTCGGGCAGACATAATGGCTGGAGCCATGGAGGTCTTTTTACGTTTCGTATCGTAGATATAAGTGACTTGTTATATAGCTGTTCTAATAAGATCAGCGATAAATTTCAGATTATTAACGAATACTGGGAGGTAATTTGAGTATTCGGTAGCAACCTAAGTTCCAGTACCACATAAGTGGATAAGCTATGGACTAATTCTAATACGGTAATTCTAGAAGATGCATTAACATGATAATTCATAATCCCACGAGAGTTAGATGTTACAAAGTTGTCCTCTAAGTATCATCATTGGACGTGTTCTTTCAAATAATAGGACAGTTTATGAGATTGCTTACTAAATATCCCCAATGTATTTTACTTATAATGTAAAAGATGGTTATTTAGAGGTTTTATTTCAAATGCTAAAACGGCTAGTGTTGTTCTAAAAATAATTAGTTGATCGCGTGCCGCTTACACATTTGTGACGGGAAATCCGAGTCAAGTAAGATGGCTGATCGATTGTCGTGAGTCGAGAGACTGTTTGCATCAGAGATAGCGAATTCCTCATCTAGGTTTCTGATAACGATACTGATTTAGTACCAGAGCAGATTTGTTAATCGTTAATCAATTACGCTATTATTTAGGTCATTCCTCTCGATCATTGCGATAAATATTCGAATGTTGTATATTGTACCTTTGTAAAATTCCGATATATTGGATTATGTTTTCATTTATTGTGTGCTAATGATGAAATGCTCATTACTAATTAGTGTGTTTTCTTTACCATATTTGATTCTAATAACTCGTTCATTTTTAATAACCGTATTATTTACTATGTGTTCTGAAGTTTTTTGAGTATAAGGACACATTGCTATTTGTGGATAAAATAAAATGAGGTATGTACCTAATTCCTTTGATCTGATCGAATACAATTTTTTTTATAAATCGTTCAAGAATATTGGAGAGCCGATTTAAAACGGTCATCGTCGCGTATTGACATTTGCAGTATTGGCTTTGCCATTGCTTTACATTGTAATTCTTGTGCCTTCTACGAACAGCCCTTTTTCATATCAATTAATCCTAATTTATCTATCGGTTACTTTTACTAATATTTTTAATCTAATTTACAGTGGCTACAAATTAATGTTGGAAAATATAAATCTCTACCTCTGTCTTCTTGATTCGCTTTACTATATTTGATGTTTATTACAGTATACATTCTGATTTTGTCTATTCAAACGATACTATATATTATGTAATCAGACGATGAAATCAGATCACAAATCTCATTGTTTGCAGCTCGCTGCGAGGATCGACGATAGCGTGGACGGACGTCTCGTGACGGACGTGCATTGGTCTTGCGTGCTCATTCGACATGAGAGTACTACGGTACTTCAGTTACATACAAAACCATTGGATGAACAGACTTTAATAGTTACCACTTAAAAAAATTATGTCAGCAAAAATTTAACAATATCCTAAGCAATATTGATCTTCCAGAACCTCTGATAACTTATAGACTGCACAAAACTGAAAAGACATGTAAATGATATCTGTGAAAAATTATATTATGAAAGCCAATTTTTTTGTCTATGGTAATTATTCAACGAAACTTCAAACATTTTCTGTTTTCAATAAATACATTGTATTATTTTTCCAGATTAGGTCATGTAAATTTAGTGACTGGAATTGGATTATCTCCAAAATCACTCCATTATATTAAACATTTTAATTGATGTACGAAATGGTTTTAGACTCGTTTAATTTGATTTGGGAATAGGATGTATACTAAATGTAGTCCAAGCTTTAAATAAGCGATCTAAAGGCAAATTTGCGTTCGAAGTTTCGATAATCGAAGAAAGTAGAAACTTGAACAACTGCAAACTGAACACAGCTGTGGCGCTGTCGACGCATACAACCCGTCTTGATCCAAACTAGTTTAACTCTGTAAATGGTAGCATTTGATGTTTGAAACTCAAGATCGGAGATAGTCTGTCAGTGATAAATGAGATGGATGTACGACGAATGCGTCTGTACAGTCGTTTAATTGTGTGGGTTTAGTGTTTTTATATTGTCGCTATCTAAGTGGTTGTAAATTCGAATACTGTTCGATTTTAATTAACTTACGTTCTGAAAACAACATTATTTATTAGCTTCTGTAAATCATTTTAGACGTGTTGCAGAGATCCTATTATTAATCTCCGATATAAATTCGCCATTGTAATAAGTGTCAGCGAGCTGAAGGTTGTTTGATAAATCTGAAGCGGAGGTGAAAGCAATGATTGATTTTCCTTTAGCACTGTATATCATATACAGTTTTCGACAATTTTTTTCTACATGTCAATCCATTCTAAGATTTGCGTTACCACATTTTTTTATTTACTTGCTAACGTGTTTAGCGCTATATTATGTACTATATTTTAATCCACAGTTCATCCACGTAATTTTAGCTTATCTAGTATACGGAAGTATCACTTTACCTATAATTTGTAGATATTGGTAACAAGTTGAAATATTTCTTATAAATGAGTTTGCCAACTTGTTATAATTCTTGGCTAAGCTTCAATGAAACGGTAAAAGCAAAATGATCGCTTTAACTTAACGTTTTTACAACAGTAGGTCCTAATCGTTGTGATATTTCACTGACTGGCTAGATTTAAAGCGAATGTCTGTACGCCGACACGAAATAGAAATGTTTCATAGCGCTACTCAACACCAGTCGGGCGAACCCCGAGCGTGATCTGTCATGTCGGCGGGAATTAAATCTGATGCCACTAGGGAGGGGATCTGTATCGATAAGAATGAAGTCATTTTGAAAAATGGTAAATCAACGTTATTAAATATACATAGTTGAAAAAAACTTCAAAAAAAAAAAGTATTTTTGAGCAGTTTTTATTGAACGACAGTATGTCCATATGTTATTGTGACGGTAAATTCCAAAAGACGCCTTAAAGAAGAAATATGCATTTGCGGAATCACCAACTACATTTAATTTGATTAAATTGAATGTCGGCAAAATTGGAATAAAAACAGTAAAGTAGTAATTTTATCTATTTCCACTATTCAATATTGATCGACAAATTCCGCGCGTGATCTCTCTTGTCGGCAGGTATCTGGATATATTTTTTTGAATTAAATTGCAAAAAAAAAAATGTTGGTTACCTACAGACTATTAAACGACATACAGGATAAAAAGATAATTATTACTTTACCAAATATCCGTAAGCACTATTTATCAGTGAACATAATTTGATTAAAATCGGAAATGTGACAACCTTTTAATCACTTATCATCAAAAAACTTTCTACAAACAAGCGGATACAATAAAAAAGTTTACGGTAAATAATTTCTAAGGAAACTGAATGATAATATTAGAAGATTATACAATTAATTATAAGTCATCAAATAAAGAAGCGGAAAATAAATTTATAGACATCGATGTCGGCTAAATACATTCCGTTAGACATTATCCCTATAATCCCGTCGAGCCCCGCTGGTAATTAGAACTGATACTTGTCGGATGAACCACGATTATCTTTATTAAAAATTTACGCTTCATTTGTGTTATTAAGGAGACATGCCTGTATATTAAATAGAAATTATGAGGGTCTCTCTACGTTCCACAACGTTTCATTTATTTAATACATTTTAAAACTTCTTTCATCAACGTCGGCGAGACTGATATGTGA
This sequence comes from Apyrrothrix aesculapus, assembly GCA_018245815.1. Lineage (NCBI taxonomy): Eukaryota > Metazoa > Arthropoda > Insecta > Lepidoptera > Hesperiidae > Apyrrothrix > Apyrrothrix aesculapus. Next base: position 938 of record DWEH01000738.1, on the reverse strand, counting down.
TATTTCTTCATTTATGTTTCCCTGCTTTATGATTATATTCATGTTCTTCTTTTTGTTCCTCTAGCCAATTATGAGGAACACGATCGTTTGTATTCGCATTGGACTAATAAATTTCATGGCGTAACAGCAAACTTGTCAGTAAGCAAATTAGATGCTTCCCGCTCAGTCCTATCGTGTGCTGTTTTATTTTTATGACGTTGTTCTCGTGCACCATTAATCTAGCTTGATGAACGTTATATTAATGTGTTAGACGTGAAAATAAATGGGGGCGTTCTTGTATTAACGATCACGATTCCGTATCAACGTTGTTACATGGATTCGATTAATCACGGGACCGTTACAGTAATAAATCATACCGCTTCACAAATACTTGGAGCCGACGTGTGTACGTCAAAATAATGAACGGGTCGGCTTCCGGACGACGTTTCATCATAAAGCGGCTTGAAAGGCTTTCTAGATAGTGTAGAGTTGCGTTGGAGGTTTCATTTGCTATGTACCATTTTTGTTACCCCTTAGAGTTGGGAAATAAATTATATTTTAAGCGATTTTGATGACTACTGAATTTTAAATTTATGAAGTGTTTAAAATAGAACATTTCTGAGACTTCTGCAGTGTAATTTAGAAAATGGCACAATTTCCACAAAAGTATATTGTATTTTAGTATGCACATAGCGTCTGTCCGCTGAAACAACGCTCGTAATTACGTAAACAGAGTTATTGACGTGTGTCTGAAAGGTAATCATAAGCTAAAATTTATCACCGAGTGAATCATTCATGCGTTAAGACAGCTGACAGTGCGGCACATATATTATATTGATCGACAGCCTGACGTTGCTTGTCACAGGGATAATGTTGTTGCCACACGTTTTCTCCGCACAAGATATTTTAGACCTAACCCCAATAGCATTAAGTTTAAATTACAAACTACAACTGGTCTG
>DWEH01000737.1:0-10754 GCA_018245815.1 Apyrrothrix aesculapus | reverse complement strand
TACTGTGTTTTAACGTTAACAATATAACATACACGTATGCGCATGGTGAGTGTGGTGTGTGTGATGTGTGCGCGTGTGCGTAGCGCCCCCCTCCCCCGCGCTCAACGGAGACTCGCCCGCCGGCGGCTCGGCCGGCGTGTCGCCCGACGGCTCGCCCGGCGGCTCGCCTGGCGCGTCGCCCGCACGGGCCGCGAGCCCCGCGAGCCCCGCGAGCCCCGAGCGCGCCAACAACAACGAGGCGGACCCCAAGCCCGAGCAGCTGTACGACATCCCGGTCGGTGAGTGCGCGCGCCCCCTGCCCCCACACTACCCACTTGTGTGTCGTATCGCTTGTATGACACAACTCACACGATCCCAGTTCACCTGTACGATGCATTTACACGAGTTTTTACCGCGCGGCATATACATCGGCCGGCATATTATGACAGTGCTGATGTATCCACCGTGGCAGGAATTGATTTATAAATGTATGTTAACTAAACTTGTTATGCGCCTTGTCTTTGTTTTAACTAGAACACTAGTAAGCTAAGTTGTTTAACATGTAGCTAGAATTGCTCTAATGGTCTGTTAAATGCAACAAACACTTTGAAAGATTGTGAAAATACACAACCCTCGCCCCTTTTTGAAATCAGTTAATAATTTTAATGCAAAGTAATTACAGTTTTGCGCTAAGTAAATGTACACCCCATAACCATTGCTATTACTATTTTTATTCAGCGTCATATATTATATCACGGCATATATTTATACCACGGCAAATTCACACCGGTAGGCTATAAGTAGAATCATTAGGCAACCAATCACATGCCATTCTCTCAGGATCGCCAGTGGCCGTGGAGAAAGTGAACAATAACATGGAGGAAAAGAAACAGGTGGAGGTTGAGAAAGAGAACGACACGGAACAGAAAGAGAATGACAATCAAATACAGAACAAGAGCGACGAGGTATACGACATACCGGTTGGTGAGTAAATGCGGGAGGTTTGTTATTATATATAATGACAAGGATGAATTAATAAAATTTAACTTTAATGTACTCTTATATTTGTTAGGTATGTCAATTTTTACGATTATGTCATCATTACGATGGGGAATGGTGTAAACTGGATTCCAAAAATCATTTACTTTTTATCACTCACTAATTTCCATCTTGCACAGTATATCAGTTATACATAGTGTACTGTTATAAAATGCGTAATTGATACATTTTAATAATACATACAGATTACAAATTAAGCATACATTTCTCTCTTTTCTTCTCTCTCTCTCTCATTATCATATCCTTATTGTATTGTAGGGTATTTATCTATATATACAAATACATATATATTAGTTATTGTATTTTTGTACGTGTATTTATTTTCTATGTATATATTTATTGTATGTTTTCAGGCGGGGGACCTAATAGCTATCTAATGGTCGTGTGATTAACAGTGTAATTCAGTTTTTGTGTCCATATTTGTGTCTGGCATTTGCGTCTACCGTTCCATTAACGAGCCTGTTTATATCACTGCAGCTTATTAACTAATATTAACTCTTGATTAATTATTATTTTTATTACATTTCAATAAAGCTGGTTAATGTCGTGAAATATTAGATAATATTATCAATTAATGCGGCTACTGTGTTTGTATATATTGTATTTTATTTGGGAATGATACGACACGTTTTAGAGTTATCCAGAATGTTCTCTAAGTCGTGAGAAATCTACCTACCAGTTCTTGGGTAGCGTGATGAATTATAGTCTTAAGACATATCGTTGTGAGAGGGTACCTCTTTGACAGTGGGATGATATAAAGGTTAATTATGATGATGGTGGTGATATTTTTTATGTTAAATAACAGGATATTTCAGTAAAATTAATTATTAAAATATTGTAGGAATTTGGAGTTCAATGGGTTGTCTTATTTATAAAGTAATAAATAAATCTTTGCTCTTTAATTGTAGTTAAATATTTGTTCAGTAATTTTAAAACTACTTCAGTTGGCATTAATAGTATACTCTGTAGTACGCTTGTAGGACGAGTTGGAATGAGGCGACATGTACAACTTTGTCGATTTAGATTATATACTTGATTTAGATTATTTACTTGATCTAGATTATATACTAGATGTAGATTATATATTTGTGCGATCATTTAACATTTTGTAGAATTCGCCATTAATTAGAAGGGCGTATCGGAAGCGATTACTATAATTGACGTATCAAGTGCAAGTTTTCTTTTCACATGTATAATAAGATTTCATTTATGTAGTTTTCATTGCAACTTTATTTGTTTTTAGAATATAATTAGGATTTATTGATACTTAATTCTACTTTTTAAGTTTTAAATGTCCTATTTTTAGTATGACCGATATAAATTATAAGAAAGTTGATTTCATTCTTCGGTAAGAGATGGCGACACGGGTTTTCTGAATCATAACATACTGTGTATGTACTGCATATAAGTACCGTCATACAAAATCAACCTTCGAAAGGGACGATTATCTATCTACCTTAAGAATCGTCGGTCTGTTCTGAAACGTGTCTGTCCCGTGTTGGTATACACTTGGTCTGACGCCGTGCGCGCGCGCAGGGGCCACGCTGCAGGGGCTGCCGGCGGGCACGCTGTACCGCGTGCGCGCTACCTACCGCTACGTGCGCGAGGACAGCGACGAGCTGTCCTTCGACGTGGGCGACATCATCCGCGTCGTGCATTACGAGGACCCCGATGAGCAGGTCTGTGCCCTCGTCCCGTCCGCACGCTACCCCCACTACTTACAAAAGCTGTTCGTTGCGCGATACGTATGAACTGACTATAGTTTGATAGCGGCAAAGTAGTGGCAGTAGCCACGATATCCGAAAAGAATACATCGTATACTGCGCTTATAGGCCAGACCATAGCTAGTTTCGTATTGATTGCTCAAATTATACAGAAGAGAACTTTGTGCTAATGTAACTCTTAGACCCGTCGTATTAATTTTAATGCAGATTTAATATAACGTACATTTCGAAATTGCAGGAGGAAGGCTGGTTAATGGGCATCAAGGAATCTAACAATGAGAAGGGCATGTTCCCGGCCAACTTCACGCGACCAATTTGAGCGCACTCGCCGCTCCGCGGACAACGCGCCAGTGCGCTGGCAACACTGGAGATAACAACTGTGTATGTTACAGCTCCTTCATATTAGCCATAACAAGCTTCTTCAATATAGAAACACATTCATTGTTCTTTTACTCAGTAATTACGTCATATTTTAAGTCACAAGAGCGACAGCTCAATAATAGCTTATAAAACAATTTGAGAGTACCGAATGAAATGTGGCCCATATTTCGGTATCAAATTTCTTCATATCACTATGACGTTAATGACAATTGCAATTCTAACATAGACACATGTAGAATTGTATGGGCACAATAATTGGTAATTCAAAAATGGTACACTTTTAGTGTTCATGATGAATATTTTGCATCGTTAGGTCTACTATAGTGGTATGCGATACGCTAACGATGTAAGTAACCATTTTAAAATGAGCCGGCTCGTGCCGATGTATTTGGAAGTGTCGGATAAAAATTTAACTGCGCTTGTGAAGCTAACGTAAAGCAGCTGTCGACATTAAACAACACGTCTAGGGTAACAAATTTTATATGCGAACTCTACATATTCCACCCTAAAAAAATATTTTGAAATTAGCCAATTCACCCTCACAATCGTATTAAATGTGTCTGAATATGTAGAGTTGCGCAATCGATTATTGTTCATAAATTGTATTTAGAGTTTAGTTGTTGAGTTATATTACACATGTATATTTATTTATTTTATTCGCGTATTTTTTTCCACTTTTATTCTCTCCAATCACGTCGTCCCCTAAAGATGGTTGACGCGATTTTGTCGTTGGCAACACTTTATATAATGAGTGACATCACTAACAGTTTGAATTAATTCAAATTAGGAACATGCAATAAACGTCAAAATAGTGTCGACATTCTTTGAGCGGTTTCCTCTTATTATAAATAATTTCTCATTAATCATTTTGTGAATAAAATTTAAATTATTTAACGCGATGAAGCGTGAATTGTTTATTTATATATTAAAATGATATTTAAATGTAGCAACATGCAGCTTTTTGCCGATTTTATTTCTATTTTTAACATTTTTCACGTTTTATCTTCTATTTAAATCCTTCCTTCCTATTTGCTTTAACTTTCCAAAATTGTCTTAGGGTGTCACCGAGCACACTCTTCTTTGAAATCTTTGTATATAACATATCGATAAAGCATATAAAGCAATTTAGTTATTGAATACTGATATTGCTAGGACTATTATTTATTCGATTTAGGAATCAGAATTAATTTAATCATCATATTTTGATCCATCATATCATATTTTGATCTATTTTATTTTTTGAACACATCGTTGTGTATCGTAAGTACGAACTCGGACAATATGGGAAATGTAATGTTGATAAAAAAAAATATCCAAATGAAAATTGTATAAAACTGAGAATGTTATAATGCTGACGAGTTAAAAATGTATAGATGATATTTTGAAAAGGATATGATAAATTTTAACGATATATCGAAAAAAATCGTGAAACGTATTACAAAACGAAATTGCTCAGTGGTAATTTTTAGTGAAACTTTGTGAAAATTACTTTGTAACGCACGTGTTCGTGTCAGCGAGCGTCGATTGATGTTTTTCATACAAACGTGACAATTGTAAATATACTTGTGACGCCATTGCAGTAATGATGTACATAAAGAGTTATTAATTATATCGACCCTTGAGTGCAAGCGGAGCCGTGGGCGACCGCTAGTCTCGTTAATCCGAAGTGACCTTATTTACGTAATGAATTATAACTGACGAACAATTTTAGATTACTTTTTGTTTCAATATTCATATTATATTTAAATATATTATCGCGTAGAATCAGGGCTGAAATTGTTACCCATACATTTTTCTTGTTTAAAATTGTACTCAATAAATTCAAAGCAATAAAACAGACGGACATTATATATTTTATGTATATTTGAAATATTCGACGACATTGTTAAATATATATAATATTGCATTTCATATTATTGTGTATAAAATAAAATTTCTATAATGTATTTGCATTTGAAATAAATAATTTTAATAAATATAATATTGCGAGGTACAGCGTATACAATTTTTTACTAAAACAAGTCCCGGGATGAAGTTTCAGTCTATCAGTACCTGGTAAAGACAACATCCAAGCTATAATCTATGACGTTTACTGTCAATATGGGTGCAGTTAGGGTTGCCAGATCGGCAGATTAAACACCCATACAAAATTTATTACGATTTTCAGGTTCATAGTACCTAATTATTTAACAGTTTTGATTTTCACATTGTCAAGCGTATTTTAATGCGAACGTGACATAACGCGCATTAAATTATTATTTGCAATGAACTTTATGAACTGTTGCTTGTCGGGAGATTTTGTTTAGAGTCTCTAAGCCTTGCGGAATGTCGGGAAAATCCAGGTACATTCCGACCATCTGGCAACACTACCTGCATACATTACGTCATCGATCAACGTCTCGGGCGTTTAAGTTTGTTTCATAAAGATGTTATATTATTATTACATGTGGTTTTTGTATAATGACTTGCGATTATATAGAACAAACAGCAAATAATGTATTTAGGTACTCTGTAGCGTATGAATACCGCGGGCTTATTTAATTTTATTGTTTTATTTTATGTCATCGTTTTGTATTAGGGTTGACTCTCATCGATTTGTTTGACGCTATTTTTTTATAAACACGAAAATAAAATAGACATATTGATACGATACGATAAAATAGACATATTGATTGTACGTAAGAAAAAACAACAAGGATAGTGAATTTGATTTCAACCGAATAATTCGGGAAAGTGTGGTTTTTTATATTCTGACATGGCCTTCTCAATTACAAACGTCCATTTGGGATACCGATGAAGGAAAACGGACCTATGTTTTAAAGGGAAAATTTATCTGCATTAGAAAATTTTTATTTATTGTGAGAACGATAAGACGCTTTTTTTGTTTTGTGTTCAGACAAGATTTTCGATGGAGTTAAACCTAGTATGTAATTATTTGTTTGCAAGTTCCGAGTGTTTGTTTTACTGGAGTAAGTGGTAGTTGTAGTGTATATAAAATTGATTTTTTCTCTTTTGTAATTGTTGACCCTATATTATTATTATCACGATTATTATTGTTAATACATTTTATTTTAACATAGCGAGTAATGTTGTCGTATGAACAGCGTACTCCGTGAACGGCTTCGTTTATGTAGTGTTTATGATAATATGCAATTTGTGTTTAACCTTATCAGTGAACTAATAAAATATAAATGATAATATACCAATATGCTTACAATTAACAGTCGTTTTGGGGATATTTTTAAATTGTTCGAGAACTGTTCCTGGTTTATATTGATATGCCGCACCTCTACATATATCAAAATTAAGGTCAAATAAAAATAAAGTATTGAATTACTGTTATAGTTTTACATACGGTATAACAGATAGCGCTGATTTCATTTATTAACTAGCGCTCCGTCCCTCTGCCTGTTACTCATTGTGTTGTCAACATTAGCCAACAATGACATGTATAATTGCCTTAGTTTTGATACATGTGTGCGATGTGTGTAAAATGTTTCATATGTGTGTGAGTCGGTATGAGGTACTGAGACCACTAAACAATTGATATTACAACGCCTGTGTCAAAAACGGTGCTTTGTATGTGTACATAATAATTTTACACTTTACCCCAATGTTTAGACTTAAGAAATTCATTTCGTTATCAAATTGTTCATATCTTGCAATAATATCATATTTTTAACTGATTATATCATCGTGGAACATATGCGTTTTGTATTTGACGTGCGCGCAATGAACAGTGAACGCGGTTCACGCAACTAAAGTCGCCATATTGGCATTTTTCGTCGTAAACGTAAATACAAAATGAAAATGTTTCGTATTATATTCTGGAGGTTATACAGTTGTTATATACGCTGTGTATTGAATGATAACAATGTGTATTATACGAAAGCAATAATGCAATCGACAGCCATATTATATTTCATTGTATTATTAGAAATTCGAAAGTTGTTTGTGAAATTTTTGAAGAATGTTTTTTTTTCGATTTTTGAATAAATTTACCCTTTGAAAAATTTATGAACGACTGATGTTTTTAGGAAGTCCTGAATTCGAATCGTCTAAGTGTTCAGTCCGTCAGTTGTGGATTTTGTCCTCAGCAGTGCCATGCGAAGGTCCATAATAGGTGTTAATTTGTAAGTTTGTTAGGATTTGTACAGTTTTTACAACTGCAAATAAAATGTTTCTCGCATTTGTTGAGTTTTCATTTGCCTTTTTCCGTTATATTTGTATATCCACACTATATTATTTCTATAATTATTTTTTTGTATCGACCCTTTTTTAACGTTCCACTTCTGGATACGGGTCTCCTCTCAGAATGAGAGGGTTAAGGTCATAGTGTACCACGCTGGCCAAATGCGGGTTGGCAGACTTCAAACGCCTTAGAAAGTATTTTTTTTTTATGAACTCTAAGGTGTGCGCAGGTTTCCTCACGATGTTTTCCTTCACCGTTTCCATACATAAGTTACTCGTTTCTGTTTCACGTTAAAACCTTTAACGGACTTTAATGTCTTTTAATATGAAGATAGTTTATATTGTAACACGGATAACATGGTTTTATTTTTGGATTTTGAAAAAATAAATTACATTTTTCTAAATGCATTATTTTCCCGATAGGAATTCCTAATTATATCTTCAATTATTGATAATTATATCTTTAACGATTTCCTTACGCGCTATGATACTATAAAGTTATTTTCATTTAAAGCAGTTCTCTAATGTTTCATTACGACTAATAAAACGATTAACGAGTAGTATAACAATGTATGGCATATTTTAATAAAAATAATTTGTTATGATTATTATTTTCAAATTTCTAAGATGCTTTTGGATTCTAGGATGACCCGTAGCAACTCATTTATACAAACAACAAGATTTTCTTATTTAATTTTCCATAATCGAATAAGACGATTCTAGTGCACATTCCTCAGCTGGCAATGCCAGTGACTGAACAACTGGTGAGGGGTGAAATTTTCAATAATCCAGAAAACTGTCTTACACTTCATACCTACATAATGGATACCGGAAACGATTGTACAATATTCGACTGATGCACGGAAACGCTACAAAAGGTAAAAAACGTTTCAACATCTACTCATTACAAAAGAAACGTAACAACACGCCTGTAATCCCCGAAGAGGTAGGCAGAAGAGTGTAGTACACTCCCACGATCCACCAGTTACGTTTACGTCTCACCATGCAATAGCGAGCGAGCCTATTGCCTTTACTCATTCCAGAAAACAGTAAATATCATTTTATCAGATATGTACATTAAAAGTTTATATTAAATACGTCTACAGAAAAGTTGGTGACTTGCTTTACACTTTATCATTAACAGACATTTCTGAAGGATTTTAAGTAAAAACATCACATATTCCTCGACAGAAGAGAGAAATGTTATGAATGGTTCAAGCATCTTACCCTTTCGACGTTTATAAACCGACCTAGATTTATACGTGCGAAGACAACAGAGCCCATTTTGTGAATTTTCTGTCTCATAGATTTCTCCCGATGGAATGTATCTATAGTAATCTATTAGGAGATATCCTATAGGAGGTAGCCTATATTCGTTGTAAAGATTTTAACATTTCAGCTGGAATTTTAATTTTTCGCTTTAGCGTAAAAGAAAATAAAGGATGAAGAGTAGACACTAAGGAGAAGACATACAAAAAGTCCATGTGCCTGTAATAATGATAATGTTAATGTTTGTTTACAAAAGGTAATAAAAAAAAATACAAAGTGGGCCAATTTGAGTAAAATCATGTAATTGCTTAATAAAAGATTAATGTCCGGGAATCCTCATGACGGATCTCCAGATTCTTACTTTGAATTATCAAAATAATAATTAACCTTACTAAATGAGTTATTATATGTATAAATTGAAAGATTAAACAAACCAGTCAGTACGTATGGTCATGATTTGCAAGTACTTAAGTAAGTATGGGTCATGAGTAAAAATGCCAAAATTAACGATAGAACGGAGCCTCTAACACTCATAACATTTTTAATTGTTCCACAATATTTTGATAACAAAACAATACAGTTCATGCGACTCAATTAATTGATAATATTACTTTCAACACAAACAATAAATTAAAGCTGTTTCCCGCCTTAACATTATTTTTATTTGTCACATAAAAATGTTTACTTACAGAGTTCTACCACATCTTATTCAAAATAAAAAAAATTGAATATTTTACAACTCTTTGTAGACATTATCTCAGGTCACATAATGATCTGTAATTAATTGCTTTGTTTAAATAAAATTTCGAAAAGACTTACGATTGAGGCGACCTACCTTGAGTTAAAACAATATAGTAGGAGCTGTTTGCAGTCCGACAGGTATCAATAATATTATGTCAATATGCTTAACTGTCAAGTTCAAGGAAAATTGCAATATGAAGGAAACGTTACTGGAAAAGCAGTTTGTACTGTAGATTTACAATAATAATATTTAAATTTTACGCAAATAGTGATTATGGATTGAAATAATCTATTGAGAGTGTTTTGTAATCTTTAGTTGAATTACCTTTACCGGCAAATAGGTAAGTGCATGTTTTCCATTATTTTTTTGTACAATATTGACGTTTTCTGAAAGGTCCTTATGTTTTCTTTGTTTTGTTTACGTTTAACTCTATTTAATGAGATTAACGCTAAGTAATTGTAAGTAAGAAATTTGATACGCATTTTGACTTTTATATAAACGCCTATATACATTCATATCAATTGTTATTGTTTATTTATTATTGAAATATTTTTATTTACTTGAAATTTCAACTTCATTTCATTTTGAATTTACTTTTTTTTTGTCTTCAGGAAAATGGATCTGTCGAGTTTCTATTATTCTGTAAGTTTTATTTATCTCATTTATTTATTAAGTTTGCATTATCAATTTTTCAATACTCTATAATTCATCTATAATATATGGATAATGAGGACTTTAAGGGTTTTTTGTTAATATTTTAGGCCACAGTGGTCATCATACCATTAATTCCCATTAGACCAAAATCTGAAGCCACTTGATTCAATGGATGAAGTCAAATTAGTTCATGTACTTAAAAAGCTTTACAATTGGACATACAGCCCACCATTTGCCAGAATTGTCAGTGAAGTAAATTTTCAGTCAGTAGCCAACATCATAAATAATCACAGAATCAAGAAGCTGTGCTCTTCAATTCTGAACCTGCATACATAGTATGGGGATTATGAGCAAAAACCACTCAAAGGGGGCCTATGTCTAGCAGTGGTCTTACTCAGGGGTCTCACCTGGTTTCGACATGAAATCTGCACTGATGACTTTATTGAGATTCATACTTTTATTACATAGCAAGGTTTTGAAAATAAGCTCTGAATAATTACCAAATTTCTACCTTTATTCGTGATTGCAAAAAAGGGGTTGCAAGTCCTAACCTCAGATTAGTTGTTCTATAATAATATACATAATTGATATTTGAATAAATTTAAAGTGGCATAAAACATACTAATTAGAATGATTTCAAATCTGTTCCAACCCACTTAAAAATATATAAATAATAATATAAATAAATATCTTGGGACATCTACACACACGGCCATCTGATCCCAAAGTAAGCATCAAGAGAGCTTGTGTTATGG
>DWEH01000736.1:0-10756 GCA_018245815.1 Apyrrothrix aesculapus | reverse complement strand
ATTGATTCAATTCTATAGGAATGTAATGATTTATGATATTTATTCAAGGGCTTCAAAGCAAGCGAAGCTGCAGGTAAAAGCTAATATAATATAAGTATATGGCTGGCCCGTTAGCGCAGTGGTTAGTGAACCTGATTATTGCACCGGAGGTCGTGGATTCGATTCTCTCTGAGAATAAATATTTGTGTGATGAGCACAAGTATTTGTTCTGTGTCTGGGTGTAAAAAATATTTATATAAGTATGAAATAAGTTTATATGTATATATGAAGTTCATCAGCCGTCTAGTTACCATAACACAAGCTCTCTTGACGCTTACTTTGGGATCAGATGGCCGTATGTGGAGATGTTAAAAGACATTATTATTATATTGCCATAGAGTTGGAGGCACATTGCATCATGTATTAATATCGTGCATTTAGACCTTTGTTTCATTGTAAACTGTTTTATTCTTTTTTGCCTATTCTACGCAATCTCTACGACTTGCTACGAGAATCTCGCAGGTCGTAGGCACTCTACGACTCTATAGGAATGTTTTATACATACATATACATTTAAGGAAACACTGAGGTGAAAATAATGAAGTCGGAGACTAACCACGGACTCCCCCACTGGTACTGTAGTAACTCAATCTACCACCGCTGACCCTCCGTATGACTACTATAGCGCCTAAGTTTGTCTACTATCTGGGAGTTGACTTTCATGACTACCGCCAAGTTTGAGATAGACAACTCAACATACAAGGCCCATGGTGCATGTTAAAGTGCTCACGAATGGAAGATGGAGGATTTCGAGAATAAGATCTAGAAGATCAAAACTCTCGGCAACTTTGTGTATGTAGCTGAAGGAGGTCCCAAGCTTAAAGCGTAACACCCTTGGATGGAATGACCTCGTCAAGTGCGATTACATTAAAAGCTAGATTCAGCATCCGCCAACCAATTACAAAAACGTTGGCGAAATATTTTCTCGTTAGAGGTCGTTGAGATAAAATTATTTTGAAGAAAGAACGTTCAGCTGAAGGCGGCGCAATTAGCTTACGAATATTTGAGTTCACGTTCTCAAGGTAAATTGAAACAATAAAGGTAAGGAACGTTGCTTATTTGTAGATTTATTACAGCAAATTTCAAAAAGAAAAGTATTTCAAATAATTTAAACATAAAAAGAAACGTATTTAAATTAAAAAGTAACAATTTGAGGATAATTAAAAACGTATATAAAAGAAAACGTATTCACGAGTATCTCTCGTTTTTTTAAAAGGCAATTTAAAACCTGTACCGTGTAAGCCGCGAAGAGGATCGGACTCCCCTAAAGCCATAAACCGCGGCACTGATTTTCAGTCTTGCCCTTACCGTGATGCAAGTCGGACGTTTACATGTGTTTTTGTTTCAATAATTCAATTAACATGAAATGATGACCTAAAAATATTTATAAATCGTTGAATAAATTCTATGGTAGTTCAAATTCTATATTATATATTGGATTTTTCTAACTTAAAAATCCTAGTTAAAATTTCTTGTAGTGGCTTGGAGTCTGAAATTTTGCCCACTGCAAGGAAATAAGCTCACTCCCTATTCCATGGTGGGATGTTAACATAATTGGTAAAGTGTGGGAGTGTACTACACTCCTCTACCTACCTCTTCGGGGATTGCAGGCGCTATGTTAGATTTTTTTTGTAATTTAATATAGTACATATATGCACATTTCAATGTTTTTTAGCAAAGGCTTTAAATCATTACAATGCATTATAAAGAAAGTAAATTATTTCACGCTAAAAAGATATTGAGACTAACATCGTTGTAAGAACGAACGAACTGGTATTTATTGTGAGGCTCTCGCAAGTTTCTAGCCAATTATAACAAAGCTTTCTACGTGATAAGGGCTTTAACGAGTGCGATGAGTTTCGGACGGTAGTTTTCCACTTTCTGTTTGCTACCCGTAAACGAATTTTAATAATTAATATAGAAAAATACAAAAAAATATTACAACTTTCTCCAACGAGGCGTCTTTGAACATTAAACAGCTTGTTAGGAGATTATACAGTTATACACAACTGCGAACGATGTGTTCGTTCAATCATAATACGTTCCGATTTAGGCTACGGTAGCGTAATGTATTACAATAATACATTAACCACTCCTTCCGTTACTCGAGAGATGAACAACCACGACCGCATAAGGTGGACATTGATTAATATTATATAGACGGGGGCTCGGGGCCCGGCATAAGGGCTGACAAGGGCGCATAAAGATTACAACAAGTTGGAGAGCAGATTCCCGGCCGAGGCTGCAACGACCTTGAGGCCGCTGCCCCAGTTCCCGCGCCCTTTCGTTGAAGTCGCCTGTTAGGAATTTCCTCATTTGCGTCTACACGTCTCTCATCTCATACAATGGGTAATCAGCTAAGCATGGTTATCGGAGGATTTTTCGAGGGGCAGGGCTCAGGTCGGAGCCGCGCACCTGAAGGCTGCGCAGGCAGGCGGGCGGCGGGCGGCGTGTGCGGGAGGGGTGGGGGCCGCGTGGGGCAGGAGGCGGCGGGCGCGCCCAGTCCCGCGCCGAGCGCCGCTCGTGCCGGCCGCCGTTTGTTCGATCAGGCCGCATGAGCGCGCCGGCGTGCTAGCGCAGCGTGCGCGGGTGTGGTATGCCCGCGCGTCGCCGCCATGGCCCCCATGCTGGCGGCCTTGGCGCTGCTCGTCCTGATCCCCGGTGAGTCTTTCACCCTCGTGTCCCGCGCAACAGGCGTTAGCCGCGCCCCCACGTTTGTTTATCAATCGATTCTATTGTGAGAAGATGAGGTGTTGTGAGAGTGCTGGTTGTAAGTCTAATGGGTTTGAAGGTGTCGAGGACATCAGCATTTTTCGTACACGGTAAGGTAGCGTGGAGCGGCCGGTCTGGCTGTCGAGCATTATTTCAGCAGGTAAAATAGTTTGTATTGATAGAGGGTAGAAGCATTAAAAGTATAGAGCATATTTTTCTTTGCAAAGAAAATTCAAAGACGTGACGAGTTCGTTACCATTGTCTTCGGCTTTGGTGCCGATGAGAGCGGCTTTATGTGTTATGAGCCCATTTGTCGGGGATGCTTACTCGCAATTTTTATATTGTCACTCTATTTCCCTAAAGTGTACACAGTACACAGTAAATGAAGCCGATACGGATTTAGCAAAGCAAGATAAAAAAGGCAATAATTCCGAAAACATGTACTTGTCATAAGAAACTTTATACGCAATTTCAGGTAAAAGGTTTTACTTTCTTCAACCGTAATAATTCGGTCAAAGAGGTAACTGATAGAACCTTCATTTTACAAAATTACTCACGGGAGTACTCGCTGTACCAAATGTAATCTCAAACTCTAAATTCCCTGGCGATCGAAATAGCGGACTAGCAACCTATGGATGAGTGTGGAAACGATTACTAGCACAGTTAGGGCAAATACACAATACGGAAAGAGGATAAAGCAAACGTCTTTCTTGGTGAGATTGTTAGCAAATTATTTCACTACTTTGTTATTTTTTACTTATTAAAGTATCAAGAACAATAAAAAATTGTGTCATTTTATGTCCTAAACTTTCAAAGAGCAAGTCGGAAAGTGTCAATTTCACTAATCCTTTGATCTTGGCTCTTGAGTTGGAAAACGAAAAAGTTTCTATTCAGATTTTATCTACGGCGATATAAGATTTTATAGACTCTCGCCGAGAACTTGCTGAACACATTAGACGTCTTTTACGAGTAAACACGAAATTAAGATTTCGACTCAGCGGCATTTAAAAACTTAGTTGAAGTTCGTTTTATATTTACGTATTTGATTATTCCCTAACAGTTATAAACTTTCACATTATACTCCATGTGTCCTGTTAAAATTATTGTACAAGTTTGTTTATTTTAAATAAGGGAAACATATATTTAATTAATGATAGACTCTAGATTGCCTCGTTGGTCCAGTGGTCGCAAGTGCGCCTGCCGACCGAGAGGTTCTGGGTTCGATCCCCGGTTGGGCAACGTTGGTTTTTTCTAACTTGGAATCCCAGCAGTAACTTGTCGCCTGAATTTATGCCCGATGTATAGCAGTAGGCTCCCCCTCTATTTAATGGTGGGATGTAAACGTAATTTGTGAAACGTGGGAGTGTATTACACTCTGTTTATCCCTTCGGTCCGATACAGGCGTGATGTCATATTAAGACTAGACATTTACTTACAGGTGAGTTTTTGTAATTTTTAATGTATAATACAAAAACAATGGTATCAAAGGCAGATTATGCAAGAAACACGATAATAATGTTACGATTTAATTATGTTTTATTTCACAAAACTGCGAAACACAGTGATTCTAGATGTCACATAAAATTAATTTTATAGGAATAGATAAAATTAGATATTTACGGAAAAATACAGCAGCAATGACACTAACATTAAATAAAAGGTGTCTGTAAACATCTGCTTGTTTTGTCTCTATTGAAAATCTCTAATCGACTACTCTATGTTAGAGGTATGAAAAAAAACTCTACCTAAAATCTCATAATCATACTTAATATGTCCGGTAACGTACCAAAGTCTGAGTCCTCGTCGCGATGAAACGCTAACATTACTAGCGCACACGACACTCATATGTATACACATACATAACCAAGTTTCCTCTTCAGTACGACGATGAACGAGATGACTTTGTTCGAGGCGACGACGGCAATAAACTTGCGAATAACGGAACATTTATGATGAATCAGCATCGCGCAGATAACATTGATAGATTAATCACGTTTATCTAAGTAATCAGCAGCTTTTGTGTGCGAGAACAAAGAAAGGTGCCGTCTGCTACGCGATGCAAAGAAAGCGTGTTGCCGTATCTCTTGCTGACATGTCGATAAAATCTTAGTGTATTCGCTGTACCCATGAGAAGTAACATAACACAACATCACGGCGGAAAATCTCCGAAGGAGTAGCCAGAGGAGTGTAGTGTATCCTACTTTTCACTAGTTATGTTGTAATTTTGAAGTCTTGCTACGTCAATCGCGATTCGCGATAATACGAAATAAAGTGTTTGTGTAGGCAAACAACTCTAGACGCGGTTTTCTGTTAGTGAGTGATCGCTAGTGCCAAAATTTTAAGCCAATTTTTATGCTTTGATGGGTAAATTATGGGGTCGTTCATAGAAAACATTTCTTATATATACCATTTAGCACCATACCATATATTATATACCATTTAGCACGCAGTGACTTACGATAGCCGGGATGGCTGTTGATCTATATCTTCTACGTCCTTTTATCCGTACTCTTCAGCAGGATAATTAATAGTCTTACTGAATGTTTGGAAAATTCTATGCACCGTATTAAGATTTTTGCTGGTTAAAAAATTATCAAAATCATATCTTTTATGAACGTGGAATAAGACTGTACGAATAGAAGTAAGAGTTAGTATAGCAAAAACCTATTAGTTAATTCGTAACAGAACTTCAACAATGGCTGTTTTAGTAACTTTAGTGTTCCTAAATTTAGTCTAGGTTATTAACTGTTCTATTCAGTGCAGGTATCAGACGCGTTGCTAATTTTGAGGACTGATGTGTTCGTTTAAAGCAACGCTTCTCATTAATACTCCTGTATGTAAATCAAGATAAATACGCAAATTCTGAAACAGTTAAATCATCGTCTAAACATATATTGAGAAATGTGTCGACCAAGAAAACTTCTAGCAAAGTAGCTGTGGTAGTTGTCTAAGCCGTATATCTAAGTATGCAAACGGTGCCTGGTTAAAATTTTGTATATCCGTCCCAATTTCTATCGTCTCTTCATTTTATTTCTCTAATACAGACACAATGAAACTATGAAATTTATTATTATATGTTCTGTCAAGCCGCATCATGGGGTATGCCGTGAGTACTAAGTGTCAAATATTCCTATCCTTGCAATCATGACGTGATTCTTATACATTCTTTGTTCTCCTCTTATACGCACGAACATCACTGGCAGTAGGCGACCTATTTAGTCAAGAAAGAGGTGCCTTGCTATGATTTATCACCTGCGTCCATCTATCGTATGAAACTGAGAAGTATATAAAACTGGACATCTTCATTTCTTATGTTCATATTCTCTCCTCAAATACTTGAATTCCGACATGAACTTAACACAATGATTTTTAAACTCTAAGACCAGTTGAGTTTTCTCAGCAAGATTTATGGTCTGTTCTGTCATCATGTGGACTGAGTATCTATCATTTTCGTGCCATTAGCGTCCGTTTCGTGCTCGAGACACGCCGCCATTACTTTCATACGACTACATCGAACTACTCCATCGGCGCTGCTATTTATCACCCTCGCCTCTTGTAATTCCTCCTAACGACCACTTATAGGACTATAAAAATCTGAAACGAATTGTATGTAAAGATGTACAATATGCTAGAATGCAGTCAATGGGTCGAGCGTGGAATTTCCAGAGATGAACTTCTTTGGTGGCACAACACTCAAGATATGAGTCGTGGATGTTGGAATTGTCTGTCTTGTGTAGCCTTAAATTGGACCGAAGTATGATGTAGTATTGATGCCAGTACATCTCTTCACTTTTTTCTAACATAAACGTCCAAAAAAGTAGTACATAGGCTATTAAGTAAACCCTTGATACCCAACGCTTCGTTCCTATGTGAGCAGTACTATACACACATCATCAACCTAAGTCCACTGCTGGACATAGGCCTTCCCTGAGGAGTTTTTGCTCATAATACTCACGCTGAGAATGCGGGTTGGGGATCGCAGAAACATAAAACAGGTGATCTATGTCCATCTGTGTATATGTTGGAATATAGGGTATTGTATTTACTAGATTGCACCTATCTTTATCAGTTGATATCACAGAACAATTAGGTATCACAAACGGGCTTGCAAATAAATATTTCCCCAAATCCTTAAAATGTCAATATGCCTTTCAATTCGAAAGATGTCAAAAAATAAATGTATGGACGGATTTACAATTGAGTACTCAGGAACGTTGAGTGTACTATACAGTAGTGGTTACGTGACTGCGGCAGCCATTTACAACAAGGTGGGCAGCGTATTTCGTTTCACTGTCATAAAAAAGGCAGACAGGACAGCGACTGTATTGCAACGAACGTTTTAAGTAAAAAAAGTAACAGAAATGAGAGAACGACGCTGAATATAAACGTAGCGATGCAAACAAATCTTACAATAGACAGCCACTTGGAATGGTAGTTGAATGCGAAATAAATTGCAAACAGAGCGCACCACGGTACAAAGGAAATGTTAATAGGATCAAACAATGAGTACTCGCAGTGAAACAATTGGTTGAGCGGTATTTTGTCACAGAACGAATTAGAGGTTTGGTTCGGTGTTATAAACTACACGTGACTTGATTAAAATGGCTAGATGTGTCAAACAATTCAATTTTCTTTATACAAGGATTAATTGCGACAGTGGCTAACACAAAAACTTAAGTTTTTACTAAAATATATATAGTTTTACTCCAACCCCTTATAGTGAGGAAAAGTTCTATTAATGTAGTAAACAATAATCTCATAATTATTTTACTCATAATTATCAATGAGCATGGGGTTGAGTAGACAATGAGTCAAGTCTGAAAGTCACTACGACCATAACTGGAGTTATGGTTACCTTCGATGTAGCCGTACGTTTTAAAAGCAATTTCTGAATTCAGTAGTACAGGGTAGAAAACACAAAAATAATGGATTGGCATTTTTGTGACACTTTGAGTGCCCTATAGCGCTAGTCCCTCGACTCAAGTGCGTATTCAAGTTATGACGCTTCATCGAAAGGCGAAACACTTGTCGAGTATTTGTTCATGCTCGACAAACACTAACACTTTGTTTTCCAACGTGAGCTGTACAGAAACTTCTCGTCGGAAATCTGATAAAAGGTGGCGGCGAATATTTCGTACTACAAAGCTTCATTCCGAGAACAAAGAGTAGAGAACAAAGTTTAATTTCCATGAAATATTTGCTCTTGTAACAGTTCATTAATAGTTGATTTAATAAAACCTCTTTTTAGTCTTTAATGTGAAAGTTGATAACTTCGAGAATATTCGACTTCAACTTTGGATTTGTCGTTTCAAAATGTCTAAACTATATTCGAATGGGTCTATGTCGATAGTAATAGATTAATTACGTTAATAAAAAAATTAAGTATGACGGTTTCCTGCATAAACCTGTATATACATATTCGTTTGGCATTAGCGAACGAATATTGATAAGTTAAAGCCGCATGCTCCAGTATCACTAATTCATTTGATTATTTCATTTTGGTTACGTATTGATTGCGTTTATACAGCATATTAATTTTTAAACTCGTATGAAAATGACTGTGTAATGGGTTTCATCATTGTCATCATCACTAACACATTGCATTTTCGACTGCTAATTATGAATCTCCTCACATAATGACACAAGCTACGGCTAGTCCCACACACCGTCTAAGTGCGGGTTGCTAGACTTTTAACACTTTAATGGAGAACTCAATGTAAAAGTAATATTTCCACTAGCAATGTTGCAACGATGATTGGAATTCCATTTCTGGCGCGAGCGATCGAAAGTGATCTGTTGTAGAGTTGTTTACAATACCGCAAATTAAATATATAATCCTGTATTTACCTGTGCTGCTGATTTATTCGATCACCCCATTGTGCTCCACGGACTGCGGGTAATAACTATTGACTCGCGTCCGATGTTGGATCTTTTTTGTTGACCCAGTTCTTAATCCATTAACACGGATATACCTATTCTGTTTATAACAGCCATTTTTAATGCTACAACAACTGTAATTTAATGCGCTTTAACTTTTTTTGCTATGAATAAAACTTGTGCCCTTTTTCATCATTATATTCACGAGTTTTAATATTATTAAGAAAGATATTGGAAGAAAGAGTAAATGGACAAATATGCATATTTAATTAAATTAACATTAGACGATAGCGAAAAATCTCAGCTTGATTTCGGTAACTTTGATTTTTTCTCTCTAACATCAATGGGGACACCTCAATGGAATTCCCCAATTTGTCTTATCGAGATTTGGAAACTGCAGGCATCGAAATAACATAAAGGAGTGTTTTAAGATACCTACGTAAGCATAGAGTGGAAGAAATTACGTTAGAACCCATTTCACATGTAATAAGTCACTTGAATTCACATTACTTGATCACATTACTGATTTCAAGTTAAAATTAACTTTTTGTCAGTACCTAGCTCAAGTTTTGAAATATGTTTTATTCCATGTATTTTGAATCTGCATATAGACGTAATCTTAAAAGCTTGATAAATAACGTTCAAATTATATAGGCACGTAGGTTAAAAAGCGTAAAAAAATATTTGTCTTCACGCCTGTATTCTCCGGAGAAGGTAGGCCGAGGAGTGTAATACACTCCCATGATCCACTTGTCAAGTTTGACGCCCCACCATGGATAGAAAGTTAGTCTATTGCCATATACCGGGTACAATTAAGTGAAAAACTTGTTTAAATCAATACAGTTTTTTTCCATATGCCAGGCTGCTGTTGGGCCGCGACCGCACCTGATAGAAAGCGCAAATGCGACTTAGGCTGGAACACGCATGCCCAGGGAAAGTCTCTGCAACCTTAGTTTGAAGAGTCCTACGTTTTTTATGTCCGGAAATACAAACGCTGGTAGAATGTTATTTATTTGCAAATCATGTTATTTACTTACTTTTGAACATTTAGTTTTTGAGCATGGCTTTTGGTAATCGAGGGCTATTGGGCCTTGCAACAGTTTTACATTTCACTGAACGCTGCCAAGTCCAGCATGTCAGCCGTTTGAAGATGAGAGATTTCGAAACAATACAATAATATTGCTAAGACGTTTTGTTCCACCGAAGATATTTTCACTGAAATTCGATTTGATACAATTTCTTTAACAACGTTCATATAAAAATTGTTTATTAGTGAACAGGGAGAACATTTTGAAAGAAAATTAGACTTTTTGAGTGCAAGCCAATAGTCTTTATATTTCTTGTCCATTGTGCACTTGTTATTAATTTCTTAAGCAATTTGTCACCAATGATGATCACATTGAAATTCAGTGCGCGAAAGATTTTTCATTCAATACCTTTTGGTATTGAAACAAGTTGTTCAATCTCTGTGATCCTCGCCTCTCAGAGACGATTGGAGTGTTACTTGAAGGCACCTTCAATAAATTATCGGTTTTTTCTTTGTGCTGTATTTTCGTTGTATCTTTGACTGCCAAAATTCGAGATTTGAGTCGTTTGCCCGATAGAATAATACACAATTTGATGATTTTCCAATGATTGAGCGAATTTAGTTATATTTTATCATGCTCTCTCACATTGAATGTTTTATTCATATATAATTTTAATCCAATAACTGGCTTCTTAACTTGGTAATGGATTATTTGCGCTCAAGAATATATTTTTGAACTATGTATGTCTGATCAAGCCGACTCTCTAGACGTGGGGCCAACTTTTAAAGATATAACAAAACATAATTACACTATTAACGCGGTCTCATTACAAATATGTATTATTAAAGTTTGTACTCGTATATGTTCTGAACGACTAATATTAATATATAATTTATGTGATAAAGCAACTAAATTCATGGGCTCAGTAAATTAATACGACTCAAAAAGTATACTATTAACAATTTTATTTATGTAGATTGTTTGAAAACATAATCTGATACGCTTTTTTTATTATCTGGTCCAATCAAGTTAGGCGTACTGTTGAACTGTAATATATGTAGTTGATATAAAACTAATTACCAGTATGACGTAATGTGTCG
>DWEH01000735.1:0-10759 GCA_018245815.1 Apyrrothrix aesculapus | reverse complement strand
TGAAAATAAATCATATTTTTACAAAAAACTAACTACAAAAGTATCAGAATGTGTCCCTCAATAACTTTTAATAAAAACGTATTTATTGCAATTATAACCGATCTTAAGAACGTAAGCGATTCTTATCATTTTATTATTGATGATATCACTGATCAGAGCACAGCGTGCATAGCCTTGACCGGTAATATATGTATAATCTATATTATATCCTATACGGTCCATCAAAACTAATCATTTGATTTTAGTAAATTTATTATTGATGTGTTGTTATTGTCCGTTCTTAGTTATGTTTAATATATTCGTAACTTAGCATCACTCCTGTATTTCCCCGAAGCGTTAAGCAGAGTAGCGTAATACTTCCACTTTTCACCATATTTACGTCCCTTGGACTAGGGGATGAGCCTACTACCATACACCGGACACAAATCCGGACTCCGAGCTACTACCGGGAATTTCAAATTACAAAACCCAATAATATTTTGCCCGACCCGGAGATCGAGACCTGGTCCTTTCGATCAGCACTCGACCAACGAGCCAACCATTACAGACAGTTATGTTTATTAATGTTTATTAGTAATATTTAAGAGAAGACATTTCCCAAATGATCCAGATTAAACTACATCCAGAGAGTGTTCAATCGCCAACTTGATTGCTTTCCTCGTGACAATCACGCGGTCTGTTTAGGGCGCTTCATTATCGCGCTGCCGGCGTAGTAAATTAACCCCAAGAGTTGCTTTAAATACAACCCCATTCTGCTTTGATTTTACCCCTATTGCCACGAAAATCACGTTTGCGAATCCGGGTAAAATCATTCAGCGAATTGCGTGCTGTCGTAATGTTAATCTTATTTTGACTATCTTAATGGTAATACGTAAATATAGCTCAGGAATAATTCTTTATTTAGAGAGAATTAATGTATGGACTTTTAAAGGAATATTGTAGATATTTCTAGGTATACAATTTGGACATTCATCTATGTGTGTTATCATTAGTTACTATTTTCTGTTTTACAGTAATTGCTTTTTCCTCATGTCAATGGAATAACCGTATTTGTAATAAAATGTAATCATTGTGTACCATACACGTAGGTTCATAATAATGTAGTTTTCGCTGGCATCCTTAAAATTAATTTTAATAAACACGAACGGTCGTACGTGCCACATGCAACAATATGGAAATTATTCGATGATTCTTGGCAATTTCCAACACAATAAATAACAGTTCAAAACGTTATAATTAGATTAATACCTTTTAAACTTTAATTCGTTTAAATTGTAGTCCATATGAATTACTATTATTCATTTTACCAAGTAGCTATTAATGCGATTTACTGAGAATAAAATGCACTATTACAACATATCTAAAATGACTATAGTACTAAAACATAATGAGTTGATACCTTTTACCCTAAACGTTAAGTTGTCGTTTAAAGTAACACATTGTAGTCAGTATTAGTAGCAAACTGCCGCTGACCCATTGACTAATATTTTATGTTCAACGTAAAAACGTAAAAGTAACATCACGCCTGTAATCCCCGAAGAGGTAGGCAAAGGAGTGTAGTACACTCCCACGTTTCACCAGAAAATTATGTCCAATTGAAATAGTATCATTACAATGTCTGTTTACCAAAAACGTAATAAAACCTCCATGTGGCATATTATAATCAGTGTCGTCTTGCTGTATTGTCTAATGCAGAATTATGAAAAAGTAATAATTTGATAACAAGTCCCATTTAAAATTTTTATTATAATGTCAAGTGTAATCAAAATGTTATGTGCATTAATTAAATAAATTTGCATATATTCCACACAACCACATCCCACGGCTGCCACCTATTGTAAGATACTCAGCGCTTTGTAAAACAAAATTTTGCACATTATTATCCATAATAATGCTATTTTTAGCCTTTCTCATTTCTTATAAACGAAATTAATCTTTATTTCTTATTGGTCAAACTTCTAACCGAATACTCAGACTAGACTATCTTAGTTTAAGTGAATACGGAATATTATGTTTAGTTACAATAAACAGAATATTTTCCCTTTCATATATCTGTTCAAAATATTGAAAAATGTATTGTCAATATCTTACTCCTAACGCGTAAAAACCGTAAGAATGTAGATGAATATATATCCTAAGTACCTACATGTAAGTAATATATGTATATAATATGTACATATGTACCTATTAACATAATATGCGCGAATATATCTGTATGTATATAACACAACTTTTTATATTTCTATGTCAACCGCAACTACCTGACCTGGGTTGTAGCGATTTTCAGCATTTCCCATTTTTGCATTTCGACCGCCCCACGCTATATAGGTCATCAGCAATGCGCCAGTTTGAAGTTATTATTTTAAGTATATTTATATGCGAGATACGGACGTATTTTCAAATTGTGAATCGGGTTTGAGGTTTGTATGAAGTCTTTTTGTGTATCTACAATATAATATTTGTCTGCATTGAATACTAAAATAATTCTATTTTGAATAATAGTTGTAGCTTGTAAATGTGGGCGTGTTGGTATACCAACTATAGTTTGTTTCGTTTGTGAGAATTTTAAAATATACAAGTTTTACTGACTTTCTCGTAGGTCGAGTGGTTGCAAGCGTGTATGCTGATCTAGAGGTCCTGGGTTCGATCCCTGGATCGAGCAAAGTAGTATTGGATTTTTTTAACTCATGCTTCCCCGTAGTAGCACGGAGTCTGAATGATTGTCTGGTGTATGTCAATAGGCTCACCCCCAATTCCAGGTGACGTATAACGTAACTGGTGAAATTTATGGAGTGTACTACACCCCTCTGTCAATCCCGTAGGGGAAATACAGGCGCGATGTTACCATTTAACGTAAATGCAATACAATTATAATTTACATTTCTAAAACGGTAGCAATTTTGGTACGTACGTAGGTGGTAGTGCGTTGACCTTGACCACACGTCTCACGTACCGTGTCTACACGTGGCACCTCAAAACCACCCTTACGCATGTAATGTTCAGTCCACTTCATATTATAATTAATGCATATTCTTGAATGAACTATACGGTCAAAGAAAGATGAATGTAGAAGCAAAACGGCAGGTCCTAATTATAGAGATATTTGGCACTCGGTACTATCTGTACCCCGTAAGACACCTGGCGTGATGTTATAAAAAGAATAAACGTATGAAAGTAAAGATTTTAATATTTACTCGTGCTACAGAAGTAGCGTACGCCTAGTGTTGGCTTTATTTTTTGGTATTGACAAATATTAAACATTTTTTTTTTGGTACAACTTGCACGCCTGAGAAGTCTCAATAATATTCTCTAATGCGAGTAAAGTCTGCTAACACGCAGTTGGGCAGCGTGACAGACTATGGTCTTAACTCGTCTTATAGTGAGTTAAGACTGGAATCCAACAGTCTTCTTTTTCTTACGGTGCCATCTGCTTCTGGAGGCCGGCTGTCATTCAGGGCTATTTTACTTTACAGATTGCTGATCGAAACAGCGATTTAGTGCTCATGTTGAAACCAGTTTCGGAGATTTTTGAGCCACGAGGTATCGAACTCCAAAGGTATTCGACAGTGGAACGGTAAAATGGTTGATGATGATGATAACGGTGGTGATGATAATTATATAGAAGAGTCATTAGACCACGCAGCTACCTAATCCATTGGTGATAGCAGTTCGAATTAATTGGTATTAATTTAAATTTATTAACGAAATTACTCAAATTGTTATTCAGCTGTAGCAATAAATAGTGATATCAACGAGTAGACGGATAAAAAAACTTGTTTTACAAAGTTACATAATTTAGGACATTGTCATTAAATTATACAATACAAGCTATAATACTTCTGCGCCAAGAATAAATAATTAGATAAAAATACTAGCAATTTTTTTTCCTACAAAACGAAGTACCTATTTCAATTTAAAATTACTTCAAACGTTACTGAGAAAATAATGAGTATTAAATATTAAGTTTTTAATATTGAAAGTGGGGGCTAAGTACTCAAAATGATTAATATCAATCCGTTTTTTGTTAATGAATATTTGCCAGTGTTTTTCATTTTGTGTCGGACATGTTCCTTGTACATTCATAAAAAGTAATAACAAACATATTATAACAAAAAATAGGTACATAATTATGTATAAATAGATAATTCTTTCCGTATATTCTTGATAAATGTACAAGGAAAGAATATTGAACTTAATGATGTTATCAGGAATACTTTTTATTTGTAGAATTTTACCTCATGATAAGGGAATGAAAGACGATTATTGATATAGATTGTATTATGCCGTGCAACATTTTTATGTCAGCAGTATGTGACAATGATAATACTACTAATCAGAACGAATTATTAAGAGTTTTTACAGCTACTGAACAAATCAAACATAGAAAACTTTGATTTTAATAATAATACTAAAAATAAGCTTGAATTGTTAAGACCTTTGACAGTTAGTAAAAACATCAAATAGTATATCTGGATTTTGCGTGTCTCTCGCGTAATAGCTCGTAATTGAAAAAAAATGAGATAAGAATGTTGCTAGTTCAGCTAATTGTTGTATGAAGGAGTCGGTGGCTAAGCACTCGGGCAAGCGTGGTCGATGACGCTGCCACCCTTAAGGATGCTCACTTCCTTGTCGCTGATTACGGCTTGCCGTCTAAAAAAGTACAATCATAGTGCTCTTCGGCGCGGAACGCACTGGCCTCATTTGAATACAAACGCAATGCGCGTGCGCACACACCCTTAACTCAGCACAGATGCAGCGATTGCGAATCGAATTCAACCTTAGGAGATACGACATTGAGTTCAAAGTCGCTTGCTGTACAGTAATACGTGCCCTCTTTTCAAAGTCAAAAGACGAGGGATTCTCGCGCGCGAGAACGGGAGAGCACGACAGCCGAGAGGGACGGAGGACGTTAAGGGCATTCACCGCGTACCCCGTGGGTTGACTAGCGGAGCTACAAATGATGTACCAGCACATAGATGCCTTTCTCTATTTAGGTGCGCACGAGTTTCGAAATAGTGACCGTGGAAGTTTTTGTTGGGAGGTGAATCCTGTTTGGGTTGCGTCAGCGTTAAGTTCGGCTATTGCCGCGAGAATGTCCGATGCAGGTGTGTTGAGGCGCCAACCTTTCGAATGACCAGCGCGCAAGCAATATTTGGTAAACGCATCATATTACGCTACCACATCGCAATGCATCTTTCTTACTGATATTTCCAAAATATTAAAGGGTGTATGAAACGAATTATCAATCTATATCTATATATCTAACAAACGCCATTGTGAACAAATCGATACTTAGTGAGATAATGCTCGAATTCCTATGTTAATTATTCGAATCAATTACAATTAATTTCCTTTTAATTTACTTAGCATTCCATTTAAATGATTATTGTTTTATTTGGAAAAAAACGGTAGAATTGTAATGTTTGTTTTCGGAACATTGTTGTTGTATTTTTCATTCTTTTCATAACGTATAATAATTCATTATGTAAAATTTGGGTATAAAGTTTTGTAAATAATAAAGACAAGACATTGCTGAGGGCTTTATTCGTCAGACTATATAAAATCGTCATGGCTATGATTTTACTTCCTTACCTGGACACTTGGGGTTAAATATACTGCCAATTAATATAATATAGTGTGGTAGTTAAAATGACGTCATTTCAGTTGGATAAAGTTATGAGTGCTGTGTGATTTAAAGAATTTATACAAATTCTAAAATTACTTTTTGTGCAGCCTACCCACACTTATTCAAACACACGTTTTTAATGTGAATAAAAACAATCAGTTTTATACAAAACAAAAGGTCGTTTTCAAAATATCCAAACATGTTTCAAATGTTACCTACGTTATAGTGATTCAATCAGTTGCACTGGTTATTCTAAATATGATCTTAAATATACCTATTTTAAGCTCAATTAATATTTTAAGCTCAATGCATAGTTGGTTCCTTAAAGCTCAGATTACTTTATTAAATTGATATAACATTAAATAAATAGTATTGACCCAATATTAAGACGACTATTTTTAGTGAAAAACTGTATACACAAAAGTTACAGTTTTGGGGAGAAAGGAGGAAATGACGTTAATAAAATAAATAAACCGATAAAATAAATAAACCGATAAAATAAATAAACCGATAAAATAAATACCCTTTAAATGCTTGGAGACAGTAGCCAGAGTTATAAATTTATCAGATAACGTTACGTGCCTTTAAAAGTTTAGAATACATAACGTTTCGATTTCTAGGAGAAAGTTAGTTAAGATAACTCGATACATTTTAAAAGTAGAGCTATGAGAATTTAACTGTCAATTACTGTTACTGTATAGATATGTAGAGTCACGGCACTTGACGGTATGTGGTACAAAATATTTTTAGGACTACAGGAATATAACGTCAAGAAGAATAACAAACTGTGCAATGTTTGGTGGTGGTTTGTGGTTTCGATAGGAATTACTTGTCAAAAAATTTACAAGTTATAGCGTAACTTTGCATATTGCTTTCGGTTCGCCAGCTCCCAGGGGCTGTGACTGCGTCCGTGTACAGTTTATCAAATAAGAGTAGATCCCGTATCTGATGTCACTCAGTGATGTGATATGAACCCCATTGAGGAATCACATGTCATTTACATTTATATTTTGATGTACATTTAGCGCGTTTGAAAGTCTCTTAAAAACACCAAGATTGTGTATCATGATTTTTTAACCACGTTACTAATATCATATATTGTATTACAATTTAGTTTGAAACTTTTCGCTAAATTGACTATCTGAATTTGAATTCTGCGCTAATACTCTTTCTAACCACATTGCCACGTGATCGACGACACTAGATTTCTTATAATGGTGTTTATTTATTATTTACGCTGTCTTGTATGTTGTAATAATTTACCCTATTATATAAGAATCGAACATTTTACTTTAGTTTAATTTACTAAATGCTGTAGTCGTTACAGTTTGGGAATTTACCCAGTGGTGTAACTATCTTTGTCATCTGAAAGCCTGTTTATCTCTACATTGAAATCGGCGTACCCGTTTATATGTTTGGTATGAATAATAATATCTCGGGATAACTTCACACATGGCCACCAGATCCCAAAGAAGGGTCGAATAGTCTGTGCCATGGTAACCTACGTATACATACATAACCTACATATACATACATATGTATTATATGTTGTCGTATAGTTATACATTATTCAATTTATTTTACACCCAGACTCACTTTATTTTACTTGTTCTCATCACACTAATAATCGTCCTGGGTGCGAATCGAATGCGAGACTCCCGGCTCAGCAGTCAGGTTCACTAACCGCTGAACTAACGGGACAGTCGAATGAAGAACATGTTAAAAAATTTTTGTTGACTATATGCAAGGACAGTTCAAAATGGCAGAACCGAATACAGGTAGGAGAAAATAAACAATTGGCACTCAATGCTTGTAGTTTTCCGCGGCGGGTATCGATCGGCGCAGATAACTAGTAATAGGGTAGGCGACAAAACTACCCTCTCACAGTTAGCATTACCACCTTATTGGTGGGTAACACTGAGTATAATCGTCTAACAGCTTGTTAGCGTGGGTGGTGCACTGTACGTGTCCTGATGCAGGGTGGCGTCCACCACCCATCGGTGTGATATCGCCCGCATGGTGCAGGCGCGAGCGGTGTGTGGGGGTGCGACACCATAGGTACAGATTAGATAGAGTTTCATCCTATGTGTGCTTTATTGCATGTCGGCCGTGAAGTTGGAAAATTCTATTAGTCTTCTATTTATTTTCTAATTATCTCAGAGCTCTTAAAACTCTGTGAAAAGATTTAGTATTTGATACTATTCTAAAAAACGTAACATCACAATTTCAATCCCCGAAGACGTAGGCAGAGGAGTGTAGTCCACTCCTATCCGTACCATCCCAGACATCCCGTTCCATACTATTCTAAATACATGCAATACGTGCACGTTTTTATTTCTAAGAGGATGTTAGAAAATAGGCTCATCCCCTATTCCATGAAAAGCGCGACTTAATTTGTGAAACGTGGGAGTGTACTACACTCCTTTGCTTACCTCTTCGGGAAAATACAGACGTGATGTCACTTTAAGAGGGTGTTCTGTACATTGATGATGTCTGATATTTCAATTTCGATTTCATTGTGTAACATTCAATTACAGAATGACAAAAATAGGCATTAGTACTATTTTTTGAAGACTGTTATCTTTTTTAAGTTTGAAGTATGCTTTCAATTATTACACATCATAGGATTGTTTTATGAAAACCAGTTGAGTCGCAAATGCATGACCAATATGTTGGGCTAAGCACTTGTTTTACGAATTTTGTAGAACACTGTGTGATGGCGTGATTGTAATATCAAGCAATAAAACTACATTCACAAATGCGACACAAAACTTTTTAAATAAAGCCCTATCCTGCAAAGAAATCATAAAGAAAAAAACATTGTTGAGATATCTACCCGCCAATAATACAACCATTCGGTGGCACGTAAAAGCGATTATAAAGGAAATTATTATTTCTTTAGTTCAGTTATCAAGTCGCGCCGAGAGTTATTCGAAGCTATCACCGAGAAAGTCAAGCATTACGTTTGTAATAGCTATTACTGGCAAAACGCATTGAGACTTTACAGCCACTCTTTCCTTCCAATATCTCTCGCTAATTATACGTACTAAGGATCATTCTAGAACAGTGCAAGATTACTTTCAACAAAACTTTTCTTTATTACTATTGTTGTATCATCACCCCAGGTCTCTTACGGCGGAGGTAGAGAGCACCGAGTGTCAAATATTTCTATCCTTACAGGCCGGACGCGCTTCGTCTACATTCATCATACTTACATACTTTTATTCCTTAACACCATCAAAGTGAACAGTATCATAATTATATACAATAAGAATATACTCAAAATATAAACACGTGTTGTCTCAATTACGGGTGCAAGTAACATGCTTAAAATAAGTCAACGTAATTTAGCCATGAAATGGTTCTGCATTTAACTTGCGTGAAGTGTGCTATGAATACAGTAGCACGACAGATTCGTATGGATATTTGGCGCTCGGTGCTCTCTGCTTACCCTGTTAGTGACCTGGCGTAGGGATAATCATAATAATAATTTAGCCATAATTTCATAACTATAAAATCTAGATGAAACATTACTGTTCAATGTAAATACTAAATACTATACTAAATTTTAAATTTGTCTTTGTGACATTTCATTTCTTACTAATTTATTAATTTTACTAATATGT
The DNA here is from genome assembly GCA_018245815.1 of Apyrrothrix aesculapus. NCBI lineage: Eukaryota > Metazoa > Arthropoda > Insecta > Lepidoptera > Hesperiidae > Apyrrothrix > Apyrrothrix aesculapus. The sequence continues at coordinate 1,507 of DWEH01000735.1, read as the reverse complement.
TATTCCTTACTAACATTCCGAACAGTTTTTTTAGTTCAAAGATCATGTATCAAAAGTAACGCTTCATCTAAAGTGTTAATATTATTGTAAAAACCCCAACTAAGTCTGTTCTCGGTCTCTGTAGATTTTTTAGATACTGAACAAGCTTACATAATGTACATATCATACATAGACTTTTAGACATTGTACAAGTTTACCTATTGTACATATCATAACATCACGCCTGTATTGCCTCGAAGAGGTGGGCAATAGAGTGTAGTACCGTATGTTCCTTTCACCAGTTCTGTTATATGTCCCAAGAAATAGGAGGTGAGCGTGTTGCCATAAACCGGGCACAAATTCAAACTCCGTGCTACCTTGCGGAAATTCAAGTTAGAAAAACCCGTATTCTACATAATATTAATATACGTACATGGTTAAGCTAGTTCTTTAATGACTTTTTGTAGGTTTTTTTTCTAATATCATATAACAATTTCAGAGGCAATTTCTATAAACACTTTTGCTTGTCAAAGCAAGTCCTCGCCGCGGCCTCGCTGCGATCGGCGGGAGCTCATGAAGAAGGCGCTCGGATAGTTCCGAAACTTCAGGCTATACAAAAAAAAACATACATGAGCCGGTACATAATTTAATCATATACAATATACCTAGTATATAGCAAATGAAAACGTGTTAAAAACAAGTATCCCATTAAATATTTCTGTGAGGATAGTGATATTTGGCACTTGGTGGTCTCTGTTTATCTTGTAAAGACCTGGCGTGACGATACAATGAACCCAAATCGTGTAGGTAGTAATTATAGTACAAACGTAGCATAAGGCGCCCTGTAGCCAGGAGGGACAGTAATTGGCAGTAGTTGCATGAACAGCGTTGATAATCGAGCTCCGTGGCGTGATATTGGAGAGGCCTGTGTCCAGCAGTGGACGGGAGCGGGCTGATGATGATATTTACATTAGTAAAAAAAGAAAATATTCATACATTCATATTGTTCTTGGCTAGGCGATAATATTTTGAAAACAATATAACCTAAATATATATTATTCATTAATGGATTACCGTTAATAATAGGGAGCGATGCGACGGACGCGTTGTTCCGTTAAGACATTGTGACAGTTTAATTTCACGTTTACTGGCGCTCCTGAACGTCACAGAATTAATCTACAAAGAATGAAGAATATATATATTAATATAATTATGTATTATAAACAGGAAAAACGCAGAAATTTAGTGGAAGTTGGAAGATGCAGGTATACCGGAAAACGATGCAATTGTTATTAATACGATTCGTGTTTCAGTCTGAAGGTGTGATTGTCAGTCCGTATAGAGATTAGAGGCGATCATCTCGACACTCCACAATAGCGACGCACACCTGCACGCCGATTTCTGAGAAATATTCTAACAAACATGTTAATGGGACAAATGTAGACTGACGGGGTGGTTATCGATTTATGATGAAATAGCAGTACGGCTATTCGCAACTGGCATTAATAGCGCTTTTGGACCAGTCCTG
>DWEH01000734.1:0-10765 GCA_018245815.1 Apyrrothrix aesculapus | reverse complement strand
ATATGGACACTGGAACCGATAGACCCCTATTAACAATGTCAAATATACTAAGTGTTCTGCGTAAAATTTACAGCTCTTTTGCGATCTATGAGGTCAAAATTAAACTGTTTCATATAGTAGTATGTCAGTTCCTCATACACAACAACACCATGATGCAAACAACGTATCTTTACCGCAGAAATTGATATAGAAAACCCTGCTTAAGATTATATCACCTTCTCAAATAATATCAAAAATCTAATATCAATCCATTTTCAATTCCATTCCTTAGTGCGGCGGGCAGCAATGCTGGCGCCGGCGGCTCGTGCGCGGAATGTTAATGCCCGATAATCAGACATTGTGCACCCTGCCTCATCCATTCATTGTAGATCTGTGTTTCCACAGAACGACATTTCTGCCAATACTGTAATATAGAAAACTGCCGATTAAGCATATTAAATCAAGACGATTATATTTAGAAACTACATACAACAGTCACGAACGCAAGGGATATCATCGACATGCGATGTGTTCTAACATGCTCCTTAGTAGCAAAGCCGTTACTCAAGTAGAAGGACGATTCGCAGCGAAACTCTTCATTACGGTTGTAAATAAACGTATGACCAACTGCCCCGCATTTCTCTGTACTGTATATAAAGTATTCGCAATCAACTTCCTGTTAACCTTACAGCCATCAAACTGTTCTTTTACGACTATATATTTGTCATGACTCAAAAAGCCTTCGTTCTATTTAGGAATTCCCTGTATGGACCTGGCAAATGATCAATACGGGGTTACGTTGAAGAGTTAGATTTGTAAAACAATACTGGTAGTTTTTTCCGCTTGCTTTCGTCTTCGGCCTACCATTGTATGAGGGACGCCCAAAGACCAGTAACGATAGTATTGTATGATTTCTGAAAGTGTGTATATATGTATGTACATATGTAGGTACCTTAAAATGAATGAAACAATTTAATTTGGAATTTAATTTGACATGTTGTAGAAAAGAGGAAACCGTTTGATTTCTGTGGCACTCGAATTTAATAGGTGTAGAAATATGTAACATAACGTAACATCACGCCTGTAATCCCCGTAGAGGTAGGCAGAGGAGTGTAGTACACTCCCACGTTTTACCAATTACGTTTACGTCCCACTATGGAATAGGTGGTGAGACTATTGCCATGTACCAGGCACAAATCCAGACTCCGAGCTACTACTAGAAATTCTAATTTTAGAAAAATCCAATAGTGCTCGATCCGGGACTGAAACCCACGACCTCTCGATCGGCAGTCTCGCTTAAAACCAACACGACCAACGAGGCAAGTATATATATATATATCGAGATCTATGTGTGGCATAAAGCAAGTTGACTAGATGTAATTTATAAATACCTATTTAGGTTCATCGTACCTATTCTTTGTTTTCGACACAATATTCTAAATTCGTTAAAAAACCAGTCAAAATACCTAATTTTCCTCGTAATAATTCGAATAACATCTAATTGTGTCAGATCTCAATTTTGTCGACATTTTTTGGTTCGTTTTTTGTTTTAGAACGAATTTTCCCAACATTATCTTACCTCAATGAAGAATGATTAGAATTCTTCTCTCATGTTGTTTTTGTGTGATCACCCAAGTCTCGTGCCCTCAAGTTGGAAGACAATGGCCGGGAGCTGAGGGAACGGCGACCTTGCCATTGCGATGCAGTCCACGCAAGACAATTTCGCCGCTACCAAAATAAGGTCAAGCCAACAATATAGGTTAGGTATGGTTGAAGTGTTTGTTGTTCCGCGTTATCGATACACGGATAATGCACAAGTTTTACCATTACGTCATGAAGTTGGCAAACTGGCAAGCAGCCTTTGTTATCATCCCATATACGTGAAATGTTAATCTATTATTATTATTGTATCATCACGTCAGGTCCGTTACAGGGTGGGTACAGTACAAAGAGTTCTAAACATTCCTTACCAAACTGCCGTGGTTCTTCCATTGATTTTATTAGTGAATCTATAATATCTAAGGATTTATATAGACTGCTTTTATTCAGCATACTTCTAACGTGATATACAGAAACAGAGAGAGTACAGATTGAATTAGAGTCAATATAAAAAAACAGTACCCACCCCTTGTTCCTTGCAATTAGTTTCAGATTTACTTCGCTAGTCAATGAACTGAAATTGTAGAGAGTACCGACGATTCAGTCTTCCAATACAGAATCTCAACATTGAATTTAGTCATTGATAACGGCAATTAAAACGTTAATTAGTAAGATTGTAGAGTTAAGTAATGGTGTTTGAATTTATTGCGTCTAGGATCTAAATATAGAGAACGAGAAGCTCTACTGTCAGCTGTTCCCCGTACACCCGCGACCTGTCCGTTTGTTAATTAATTTCTTGTTGCTATCTAAGGGGTGATTATAAAAGAATCCAGCTCTTTTTATTATCTTTCTATTCGTGGCCTGTCCTTATGGTAGGTCAGCTTTATAACAAAAGTAGAAAAACCGTGGATTAGAATTGAACACTGTTTAATTTATTGAGTGTAGAATTGAACTCTACTAGTACTGGATTGTTGATGTAGAGTTTGGTATTTTACTAGTAAAAGTCGCAATACTAGACGCGGAGAAGAACCATTAGCTGATGTGGAGTACCAATAGAGAAGACAATTTTCACGGATATAAAAATTCCATTCACTAACATCTGTGCGTAGCTGCGTTTAGTGGTGTGTCGCATGCATTTTACATGAGTGCCCAGACTGGCGTAAGGTTGCCGCTGAGAGCGTTGCGGCACCTCACGCACGAATCTACGGCAAAATAAAAGTATAACTACTCGTTCTGTCCTCGTGAACCTTTTGTAATATTACGTGATATTGTGTAATTATTATGTATATTTGTATAAATCGTGGTGATTTTCCGAATAAGATTAAATTAATTATATTATAATGAAATATTAATTAGTAAATTGATATGTTATATATATTTAATAAACATTGACAAATCTGTAACTCAAAGAGAATTCACCGAGTAAAAATATATTGCTTATAAAAGTAACGTAACATCACGCCTGTAATCCGTGAAGAGGTAGGCACAGGAGTGGTACACTTTCACGTTTCACCAGTTACTTTTACATCCCACCAATAAATAGTGGGTGAGCCTACTGGTACAATATAAAAGTAAGGTAATTATATATATCATAAATTTCCCCTACAAAGTAAAATAGCAAATTTACTTGGCATGATTTGAAATTTATATTTAATCGTAATGAACTAAACAGAATAATAATGTTTTAAACATAAAAGTATACAAATATATAGACGTATATGCCAACCCTAAGTACGACCCGAGTCTTACACCCACACAGCCTCATAGACACCCACACTTCTTAATTAACTGTGTGTAAACGTGTATGTGTATAAATCGGCGGTGTCAAGGGCCGACTTGCGTTCTGCATATTTTCGGACAAGGACCGTTTTGGGAAATGCAACAACGATGTTTTTCGAAACAACACTCAATCATATCTTTTCATTGCTTATAACACACATGTAAGTGACGATTTGGCTAACCATGTATCGCATTTTGTCCCTTGTTCAGACGCAATATACTTCGTTTAATGTCAAATTCGCTTATCAATGTATGCAAGTTATTGATCGCATCCGTGGGATACAATAACGAGGCATGGTAATTAGTTCTTAAGGTCATAAACGCGAATAAAATTGATCTCCAGATAAACTTCTATCTTGTGGCAGCGTCATATCTTTCGGCACTTAAATCTCAAAAAACTGAGTAGCCTTAATACACGATACTTATATTTATTACCTCAAATCCCGGCTATGGAAAATCGGTATTACGTAAGAGTTTCAAGAACAGCCTACCCAAAAGAGGCTCTTATCAGGTCGCGTCGCATCGAAACGATTCTTTTAATCTATACCAGAGGTTTCCAAAGTATTTCATACTGTAGACTGCTCGCCAATTTTTTATATAAATTGTTGCGTTTATGTAACTAATTACAAAAAAGAGATATTCGACGTGTCATAAAAATGTGCAGTGAGGTCACTTGTAAAAACGAAAATCGTATACAGTAACAGCAACACAGTAAACAAAAACAAATAAAATATGTACATAACATAGACTGCCTCGTTGCTACAGTGGTTGTGAGCCCAACTGCCGATTGGGAAGTCCCAGGTTCAAGTCCAGGATCAGTTACTAAACATGGATTTTTCTAACTTAGATTTTCTAATAGGAATTTCTAGTCTAGACAAACGAAAAGAAATCATATGGACTTCAACTTAGTGAAAAGTCCAGTCAAATTCCATCAAGGTCCTAATGCAAGGTGGTTTATTCGCCTGCATGTCAACTTATACAACCAACTTTGGGAACCTTCGATCAATGCTAACAGCGCCGGTACGACCGGTAATATTCGGAGATAGCCCGATTCCAGTAAATAGGCCGAGTGATATTCAAAGATAGGATTATTCAAAAAAACAACAAACTTGTACGTACAGATTTACTTTCATGCTCTCATTCTAGGGAAGCTGCAAACACGTTCCCAATCCGAAGCAATCACTACAATCCAAAAACTGTCTTAAAACATATTTAAATAAGAACAGATCGCTTAAATTATATATAGGTATACTTCATACGATATATTTATTTTTCATACAATATACACGCACAAATATTCGTAGCCGCACAACAGCTGGCCGAGTAACGCACACAGAATAACAATAGCGGCGATCCTCGCCTGACTTTCTTCTAAATATGCCTTTTATCTTGTTCTCACACGTGTATTGTTGGATATTAAATTCCGTTTATTACAATAATTATTATTATTACCCCGTGTAATTGTGTTTTGCGCCGTTAGGCGTAAGAAAGAGGATTCTTCGCCGTAGCGCTTATGTAAGAGCGGCAACGGCATCCTAAACGAAGTTGCAGCTAGACTTGGGTGAATTATTAGTACAGAAAGCTGTAGGATTACAGTTAAAATATTACTTTATTGTAAATTTAATATAAACAAACAATGATAAGCATGTATGAATGTATCTGCGTCTGAAATAAGGTTTTATTTATTCCATCGTGTCTATCGATACTGTTAGTGTAAAATTTGTCAACAACTGTACGATAAAAGTCTGCAACTTGAAATAGTTATCTTGTGTACTTCGCTTCTATTAGTGAAACATTTTATTTGTAATTTTTATAATGACGTAATCGGAAACTCTTTTCTATCAAACATCATTTCTTCATACACTAATATTGGAAAAATGAAATGTCTACACGTATGGTGCAGAAATGACTACAACTTTTGTATGAACAGCATTATTGAAATTACAGAATGTCATCTTATTTGTAACTCATATACCTCACTCATCATCAGCCCTATTTACGGTCCTTTGTTGAACCAGGTCTCCATTAGGACTATGTAAGATAAACGAAATAGTGTCTTATTACCAGAGCCATATAAAGCACCACTTTGAGATGGTCTGAAGCTTCCTTTTTGACTTTTAATCCATGAACACAACGTTGTGTTACAACATGTTACGTTAATCCATGAATACGAATTGAAGATCTGCCTCCATGGTCTACCTATCCACTCTAAATTATTACACAATCCAAGACTACTGCTCAATCGAGCATCGAACCTGGGACATTCAGGACGGTTAAGCAGGGTGGTAACCAACGTAACGGATGTCATCAAAAGCATTAATATTGCAACCAACCATCTATCTATTCCAGTACGTTTGAAAATACGTACACACAATAAAGTATGGAAGGGCGACATCTGCCGGAGTAGCGTGCACTGAATAACAATTGTGCATAGTCGCTGTACATTTCTTTATGCGTTGCCTATCACTTGACGAGTATTTACTTTTTCAAACGCAACACGAGGCCGCAAAACAACCCCAACAGAACCATTCGGAAACAATGACCGCGCTGACGTTAGGTGGAGCGACATGCTATCCGAGTGGCGCGAGCGGAATAGCAAATGTGCATAGTCGCCAAACTTTCCAACCAAAACATCTCCAGTGGGTTACTGGATAACTAGTTATAATATATCGGTGTTTTTTCCAATTCCAATAAGAATGGATCTAATAATTCCAATCTAAATTTAACATCACGTCTGTAATCCCCGAAGAGGTAAGCAGAGAAGTGTATTACACTCTCACGTTTCACCAGACACGGTTACGTCCCATTATGGAGTAGGTGGAGTCTATTGTCATACACCGGGCACAACTCCAGACTCCGTGCCATTACTAGAAATGCTTGTCAGAAAAATAATTCAATCTAAGTAATTAAATATAAATAAAATTGAGATGTCAATTGCCACTTTCAATTATTGTTACTTCAAATAAAATATTCATAAATGAAGGGTGTTCTGTACGCTCGAATATATGCACATATATAGATAATATCATATAAGTATTCATCTAATGTTTTCGCCTTTCTTTTTTAGGTTACCAGAGCTCCATCAGAAGAAAGAATTAAAAATGTCCCACGACCACGACGAAGAAAATTAAATATGTCAACCAATATATCAGATCTCAATGACAAGGAGGATAAAATAAGATATGCAGAAAACTGAAATGCGAAGGATTTAAATTGAAAATATTATCTTCTCCCAAATGTCATCGCTTTTTGAACAAAACACTGCTTTCCAAAATTCGCGAAATTCCTTTGCAAAATTCCGAAGGTATTTTTCATACCAGAAACATCAGATAGCCGTTTCCTTTTTTATAAAATGCTTCATTGATGACTGCAAAGTATTAAATCAAAATTTAAAACACTGAATACATTAGGTACATTTATGTTTTCAGGTCAGCAGCTGGGACCACGAAACAGACCTCGGACTATAGATTAAAAAATATGTCGTGTGTCAAAAATTGCAAGGAACGTTGCTTTAATAATAACCATCAAGCTATTTCTAAACCCATATAATAAAAGATAAAAGAATTAAACGAGATGAGCCTGAACCGTTCTCATTTTTAGAAGAGAGAGTGTGTTCAACAGTGTAACGATGAAGGGGTTAAAGGCGTTGGTGGCGATGATGAAGACATGTGCAGAATATCGTAACTAGTGTAAAAATCGGACAATTACCTATTTTTTCACCATAAAATACATTAATCAATATTCCTAGCATATGTACAACTGACAGCGTCCCCATAACTTATATTTATAGTCTATTTATTTTCAAATCTACTTAAAAGTACAACAGAATAAAAGGTTAATAGGTAGAAAACAGCTGTATATATTTCCCAAGCGTCCTAATTGACCCGTAGCACTCACTGGAGTACCGTGGCGGAGCAGTCCAGAGTGAGGTCGCCCAGCAGTGGGACACGGAACGGGTCGCAGCGGTCGCCAAGAGCTCGCAACAAAATCGCTAAAACTTAAGGGGCGACGACACCGCGCCGAACTGCGCCGCTTCAAATGTATTCAAATATATGCGCGATTAATTCAGGCTGCATAGCCAGCGGGACGGTGTTAGTAGTGGCAGCCGGTCTCACTTTCTACGCCGGATCGATGAGGCCGTGACCTTCACAATGCCTCTTATTTGGCTCCTGCATCGATTTTTTTAGCACATCGCGGTTTTCGGACCCTGCTGCAGGTCAGCGTCGTGCAGCGTCTGCGACCTCACTGAGGCGCTTGCACGGGAAGCGACAACACCGGTTGTCGCAATTGAAGGTTCCACCAACGGATATTTCATTTAGCTATTAAATCTTCGTTTATCAATGTTATTGCAATGGGTACTATCGGTCTGTGATTACCACAATCTGGTTTTGTAACAAAATGTATGGTTTTAAATATTGGTTTCAGGAAAAACACTAATGCGAAAGGATATTCAATGTGTTCCATTACTTTCGAATGTGGTTTGAAACTAGAGACCCTTTGATTTTTGTATCTATCTATGTATCGTTATGGAGAGTAAAATATATCTGAACAAAAAGAACTTTACATGTGTAAAAGCGATGTTTTTCACTAAATTCAAAATCAGTCTCGCTCTAAAAAGTGAAGGCAGCATCTTAATAGATATTCAATTCTAGCGAAGTCGCTTCACTTCAAAGACCTTCCGGCTTAGTTTTCCACTTCATAGAGATAACACAATTCCTTCATCATCTTTACGATAACGCCCGCGGGATGCAAACTACAAAGGAGCGGCGACTCCCTTTTATAACGGTTAAGAGCCTGGTTTTACAACCAAAGGTTTGCTTTGAAAAGAAAGACTCCCTTGTAAAATTCCTTTTCAGGTCTCCGAGGAATTCGCTTACGTACGTACGGACTACGGACATAGAGTATACACATAAAAATAGATAGAGTCAGTTGGGCGTAGAAGGATGTGTGGAGGTGTGTGTGCGACGTGAGGCTACGTACAACGTGGCGTACACGGGTGTGGGTGGAATGCGGTGTAAGTACGTAAGTGTAGCGCGACCAAGCAGTGTTGAAACTTGTGTGACGTCACAAGGATTATTGATGAACGAGTCAGAGTTAGTAGGCGACGTGCAACCGTAATAAAAAGTTTACGTTCGGATTTTATCATGTAAAGTGTAGACTTTTTGGTATGAACGATCACAGTCTATCAATGCTCTTTTCTTCTTTAGTAACGGAAAAAAGGCTAATAATACGGTATGCAATAATAACAACTTATTTAAGTATTACTTTAGTACCGTAACACTAGTTTTACACAGAATTACTTTGTGTGGTTCTATGAAATGTCGATATTATATTAATAATGTAGTAATTGCCTTCGCCAATCTCAATTTTGGTTCTCTTGAATACTGTATTCATAGATATTAAATTAAAACTATGAACTATTATAAAACTAGTAGACAAAACACGAAAATAGGAAATTGAAAAACAAAGACGTTATTGAAATTTTCATTTAGATATTTAATCATTTAAAGGTTTTATAACATACGTGTTCATATTCAATATTCATGAAGTTCTAAGTTCCAACACTATTTCTGAGTTTTTGTTGTGAAAATGAAATGAATCGACGTCATCGCATGATACTTACTAATGAGTGAAAAAAAACCTGCTAATATGGAAAAATCTAAAGACAAAATATGTATTCCTCCAGCACAATGAATTATGGCACAAAACAAGTATTAACATAATTGCAAAAAAAAAACTTTTCAACGGTTTCTACCTCTATTTTGATATAAAACTGTTATAATATATTCACGTTTAGGCAACAGTGAATAAAGAACTTCATTGCTTATGATAATCTATAAAATTATTATAACACATAAAAAGTCTATGCAAAGATCTTGCTGAAATGTAACTATCACTACAATTCAGCACTCAGCTTATTATTTTTCTATACAATATGTTAACTCTCAGTAGATACTGCTACAAGGTAAATGATATTAAGAATAAATTAGTCAACAACGAAACGTCTAAGTGACGTTTTAAATTTAAGGACTTGTCAAGCATCAACACGTGGCGGTCCACATCGGTCACGCACACAGCGCCAGGGCTACGTGCCGTCGTCTTGGCAACGGGACGCATGCGCGGCGCCGCCCACCGCCTCCCCCGACTGCCTCCATCCATTCTGTATGATTGGTCATTCAATGATAACTCGCTATGGATCTCTGGTCTACTCCGCTCTACAACTCTATGTCACACAGACTAGGATTTTACATTTTTTATTGACACCGCCGGCTGGTCCGTCTCGCCGCGTCCGCGCTGGACGACTTGCGCAAGGCAATACACCATGTAGTCAGCAATGCACTTATCGATTATAAATTTGAAGAAAATACAATTTGGAAACTAACAACGATTTATTTTCTATTTTGTGTTTTGATAATTTTGTATTTGTGCTGAAATGTTCACTTACAATTAGGTATCATTATTGTAATATTTTTATACATTATTATAGTAATGACATAATTATTTGACAAAGAAAAATATATTTTTCATTTTAAATTTAAGTTGTTTTGTTAGTTACTTGGTTAGTTCAAAGACGATTTTTACTAATAAAAATCATTACATCAAATACATTAAGATACATAGACTTACACAAAGCACAACAATCGAGATAATCCTTTAATGCGATTTCATTTATAAAAGATAAAGAAAAAAACGAATTACATTTTAATTAGTTATTGTTAAGTAATAAACGTATTAATAGCACATAACGAGACGATACGAGGCACAATAACATATATGTGAATGACTCGTGTTCTCAATTCAATGAAATTATACAAAGTTATTCTCATGAGATAAATTATTACCTACTAATAGTACTTATTTTTTGTTTGATATGCTAATGCCAACAGCTGAGTGATTTCATTCACTCAACGCTAATTAGCATGTAATTATATAACAATAAATATTAATGCTACAATATTAATAGAGTCGTTGACTCTTCATTAATTAATTATATTTATCATAACACGTACAAAACGCGACTCCCAAACGTCGTTCCGCTTTTTTTATCGCGGTTCCCAATAACCAATCTAAGCCGCAACCTTCAACAGAGCTACACACAAATATACCTACAGTAACACAAATACCCTAAGTTGTAAAGCTAGATGTGCAATAAATTTCAGTAAGCGATTTATGGAGATATTCATATTAGACGCTCGTAAAAAACCCGTGAAAATTTGTACGATTCCATGAATGAGAGCGAACGTGGCTTACAAACATCTCACCAATTTTCGAAAGCACGTATCCTGTACGTTGCACTGTTTACGTACAACACAAACTTGCTACGAAGCGTCAAAATTTAGAAAACAATTCGTCTTTTCGAATACCGAAACATTCGCAAACGAGGACATTTACAAAACACCGCTAAGTA
>DWEH01000733.1:0-10772 GCA_018245815.1 Apyrrothrix aesculapus | reverse complement strand
AAAAATCTAATAGTACTCGACCCGGGATTCGAACCCAGGACCTCTCGATCGGCAGTCGCGCTTGCAACCAACACGACGAAGGAGGCAGTCAGTATAATATATTAAATAATTAAAAAAATCATATGGTATCTTTTTTGTTCTGTTCCAAACTGTACCAATTTGTTTGTTTGTATTATTTTTCCATAATCTTCGCCGAATTTATTTAACCGTATGATTTGTATAATTTGAATCAAAAAAAAAATTGTAATTACTTCCAAGTTATTTATTTGAATTCCAACGCAAACGTTTTAAGAGACACCTTTCAGTATAGATATAGAAAAATCGCGGTAGAAGTAGTATTGAATTTACCGCGATCGCAGTATCATGACGGCCTCGCAGGTGGACTGCTTCAGCTGCATCTGGATGGAGCTGAACTTCTTGTGGATGATCTGCACCATGCGCTCGATCTCCTGCCGCCGCCATAATAGCAAATTAAATAATTAATATTATAAACATAAGCATATTATAATAATAACATTTTATATATTACATAATTAAGGAGCAGTTTAAAATATAATTACAAATTAATATTTGTACAATACAATCCAATTACTTAGCTTCAACAAATTGATAGTTACATTGAAGCACAGTACGGAACATAATTAATTGAAATTGCACTACCAGTTAACTTTTTTGTTATAAAAATATAAATGAATGTTGAGCTTAGTTAAATGATAAGTAACTGTTCCTTATAATATAGAAAAAGTCGATAACAATAGTATTACCGGAGAGCTGTGGCGTGGGGTTCTTCAATAATGTTTGAATAAAGCTCTCCTTTTAACCTAGCAACATATTGGCAACTCATCTAATGTTGCACGTGTCCATAGGCGACGGTGACGATGGCCAGGTTTAATTTTAAAAAACAAATGAGTACCTTGGGCGTGATTGGCCTGGTGCGGCTCTGCTCGCGCAGCAGGTTCATGACATGCGTGGTGAACTCGTTGCACGCGTTCTCATACTTGTCGAGCTCCTGGTGGTATATCTGGCGTATCTGCGCCAGCTTGGCGCGGTAGTCCGAGTGCTCGATCGCGTTATCTGCTTGGGCCACACTGCCTTAAGTCGCAGCACACGGGGGGACAAAAAGAGTTCACATGCAACCTCCGGCCCAATGCCCTTTGTTTTACCATTACTTATTTGTATGTCACTTGCAGTAATTCTCATTTAAAGATATCATGTATATTGATTTATATTATAAAATTATTTATACACTATGCACACAAGTGCTGTGCCTACCCCATATATGGTACAGTGATGACCCAGTGATGGTATAGTAATATCTATTACTATTTAATATTTCAAATAAAATTAGAGATGAGTAATTTAACCATTGATTGTTCTTAGCACCTTCTTCAGTATTAAATATATATGCAATAGTGCCAATATTAAACTATTAAATGCAGGGATGACTTTATTATAGAATAAAAAATTATGATAGTAAGGTTCAAATCACAAAGCTGTTCCAATAGCGGACAATAGAAATAGTTAACCAATTAATGGACATTTAGAATCCACTCTGAACACCTCATAGAGCCCATGCTATAGGGTCCTTGTAAAATGTTCATCTACCACTACTCTATAAACACAGTGGATAACCCTGACTTAATTTCAAAATCCCCACACACGACATCCATTCATGACTTCCAGTGTTTACCTGGCAATCTTAATGGCTTTTAACATTTTATATTTCATCTAGTATTGATATAATATGTAACCCTTTTTAATGACTGAGATGGACATACATATTTTTAACTACATTATTACTGCAAATGACACCATTAGAAAGCTTATTTGATGATAATGTTAGTGTGGTAGTTAGTACAGACCCACATATTTCTTCCATGTTCACCACTGTGATTTCATATTTTTATATGAAAATCCTAATCATAAATATAACTTGTCACTTTGTATTGTGCATTTAAAAAGTAAACAGAAATCATTACATATAAATACATCTGAAAAGTTGCATCTGCAAATTTAAAATAGAGACATTCTTAATTTGTATGTTTACTGGCATCTATTAAAATCCAAACATGCATATTTTGTCTATGGATTCATTACTTCAAGTTCATGTCTGAAATAGCTCAATTGATCTCATTCTCATTTTTATATTCCAGATAGACAGTGAGTAGTTTAGTTAATAATCAAGAGAGAAAATGATTTATTATACACAATGTATCTAGGACATTATCACTGATAATAATAATTATGTAAACCAATTAGAATGAAGACTAACTACCAGGATGCCACCCAGAGCTAAATGTTAGTCTATTGCCACACGGTCACACCATATTACCACACAATAAATATTCTTTTTTGTTCTCAGCATTTAATTCTTAATAGTCCATTATCAATTTTAATTAAAAGCAGTAGTTATAATTCAATGGCTCCATTAACTGCTTAGTTTTGACATTTGGAATAATTATCCAAAAATATAAACACAGGATTATAATATTTTGAAGTTCCAGAAATTTCACAAGTTCTAATGGTTTTCCCCATGTCATTTAATCGGGTTTGTTTAATCATAATATTTGGTGTTTTATAAACTCTATCACCATGTTGTATATGTAAAAGTAAACAAATAAATAACATCTTTAAAAATAAAACTAATCCCCATCAGCCAATTATAAACAAACATATAATTACCCCATTCCCCAGCCGCCGCAGACGCTGATGCAGCCGCGCCAGCACCACCACCCTTTTCTGGGCCGGCAACACCTTCAGCAATCAGCATGTTGTCAAGTCGCATCAGCTGAGGATCCGGGGGCTCCTCCTCTTGAGTATTACGGAGTGAGAGCACTGGATAGCATATGAATCTGTGTCACTATGGGTTTAATCATTTTCACATCAATATCCAGCTATTTTACAAACATTCTGTTACAATGCCTGTCGTCATGTCATATATTTATGTTGGACACATATACCTTTTTCAAATGAAAAGAAAATCACGTTTAACAATAAACAGCAAGCAGGAGCTGGATGCGGCAAGCCGAGGACAAGGTGTGATGGCGCTCTATGGGGGAGGCCTATGTCCAGCAGTGGACTGAAATAGGCTGATGATGATGATGATGAATAAAATAAGTTTGGATAACCACTTAGATGTAACTTTTATTTTACCATGAGATATATTTCATGGGTATCAGGTCAGAAAGACATGTGAATCATCAGTTACCTACACTTCGTACATCCCATTAATACAGGTACAGGTGACTTAGAAAGATTATACAAAATGTTCCTTTTTGAACTGTTCATTACGGTAGATACGATTGATTTGATTGAACCATTGTTTCAAACAATACAATACATGACAAATAAGTAAATACATTAAATTTTTATGTACAATTGATGAATAGTGTAAACATTGTTTTATTCACCATTCACTGTTCTAAATTCATGCTGCAATGTCAACAAACAGAGAAAATTATTGTACACAAACAGCCAATGTAAACAATTGTTTACTTTGTTTGTACTTTTACTGATTTATAAATATAAAACGCTACGTGAATGTTTTATTTATATTATTACATTGAAATTATTTACTTAAAATTATTACGATAACAGTTTACGTAAAATGAGATTTGGCCAAATATATATAGAGCCTTTGTCATATATAAATGCGCGAGGTTAAACAGTGCAGTTTACAAAGTAAAAAATCGAATGCAATTCGAAAGTTGCGCTTTATAAATTATACCTGTTTTCTCCTTAATTTCACACAGCACAGAAAATAGGGCAGGTTTCATTCTGTGACAGTTCAGTGTGTGCTTTCTCGCTTGCGCTTCGTCGAGACTCTGGTCGGTTATGTTCATTATTTGTTGTAAGATCTCGCCAATATCCTGCTTTCGCGTTTCACCCTCACCCGCTGCAGTCGCTCCCTCGCCTCCAGGTAATCCATAGCCCTGAGGTCCCATGAGGCCACCGCTATGCGCCATCATCCTATTAGGATCGTCCATTTCTTCTTTTTCAATACATAAATACAACTAAGACTTACACTAAGTACGTATACCGTTTTGTACGCAAGTAAACGCGATTTTATCTAATATATAAATAATTCAAAAACTAGATTAAGCTTCACTGGAGAAAAAGCTAAGTACAGCTCCTCCGTACGTTCTCCAGCCAGCAATAAAATGGCCGCCTTCTTTGTGCTGTCAAATCTGAGATATTTGAAAAGAAAACAAATAATTAAAACTATTCCCATCACGCTTCATCTCGTTATCATTCACACATTGATTTACAGGTACGAGAGAGATAACTAATAAAATGTTGCCATATAAACTAGCATTTCTCAGAATGAGCTGATGTCTCGTACACAATTATTTTCATATGAAAAATAAAAGTGTTAATAAATTTCTGAACTACTGTTAAATATTATTGTACAATCCGACTATGTCCATTCTAGTAGTAGGTACTACGAAGTTCCATGCCTTCAAGTCAGGAATCTCTCAGGAAAAATCTACGATCAGCGTTCAGGCAGATATTTTTTTAAATTTCCAACGCACAGCCACGTCAAATTATGACATTAGCAGTCTAGCAGTCACGTCTCATTGTGACAAATTGACAGTACTTATTTCTTTAAAGTACTTGCATTTCATCAGAATTTACCACGCGATCATATACCGGGAACCTAACAGATGGTTACTTAAAGTGATGAAACATATTGATTTTAAATGAGAAATATTCTTACGTTCGTCTATAACTGTAGTGTACTTAGTAAGAGTTTACCAGTTTTTTCTACTTCATTCAGATTTTCCCATAAACTAAAAGACTGGGGAAGTAATAAATCTCATCGTAAAATAAAAATACCGAATCCTTTTCGTGACATAATCATGGCAGATCCCAAGATGGAAGTGATACTGGCTCCACTGCGCGCCAATGTTAAAGAGCAGGGCGATTTAGTACGAAAGTTGAAAGAAGAGCAGGCACCTGAAATAGACGTCAAAAAGGCAGTTGCAGAATTGAAAGTAAGGAAAAAGATCTTGGAAGATAAAGAGCTGAGTCTTGCACCTGTCGAAGAGTCCTTCGATCGTGCAAAAATGGAAGATCTGATTAAACGTCGGTTCTTCTACGACCAATCCTTTGCCATTTACGGGGGCATCACAGGCCAGTTTGACTTTGGGCCAATGGGTTGCGCGCTTAAAAGTAATATGATCCAACTTTGGAGAAAATACTTCATTCTTCAAGAACAAATGCTGGAGGTAGATTGCTCTATATTAACTCCTGAACCAGTTTTAAAGGCTTCTGGGCATGTGGAAAGGTTTGCTGACCTTATGACCAAAGATATCAAGACTGGAGAATGCTTTAGGCTAGACCATTTGATAAAGGCACACCTGGAGAAAATTAAAAGTGAAAAGAATACAAAAGCTGAATTAAAAGCTGAAATTGAAGATATTTTAGTTAAATTGGATGGGATGAATGCTGATGAGATGTCAGACTTAATGAAGAGGTTTGATATGAAATCTCCCATTAGTGGTAATGAACTTACACCACCCATTGAATTTAATCTTATGTTCAACACCCAGATTGGTCCCTCGGGTCTAGTTAAAGGATTCCTAAGACCAGAGACAGCTCAGGGTATTTTTGTAAATTTCAAACGCCTCCTAGAGTTTAACCAGGGTCGTCTTCCATTTGCTGCAGCACAAATAGGAAATTCTTTCAGAAATGAAATCTCACCTCGTTCTGGTCTTTTGAGGGTTAGAGAATTTACAATGTGTGAAATAGAACATTTCTGTGATTCTAAGGATCATCCGAAATTTGATTCCATAAAAGACACTCCCATGTTGTTATATTCTGCTGATAACCAGGAACAAGGAAAACCTGCGGAAATACTTACAATTGGTGAGGCTGTATCAAAGGGCATTGTCAATAATGAAACACTTGGTTACTTCATGGCTAGAATTCACTTGTACATGTTGGCTGTGGGCATTGATCCAAAAAAATTACGGTTCAGACAACATATGGGTAATGAAATGGCCCACTATGCTTGTGACTGTTGGGATGCAGAATGCTTGTCAAGCTACGGCTGGGTGGAATGTGTTGGCTGTGCCGATAGATCTGCATATGACCTTACTCAGCACACCAAGGCTACGGGCATCAGGCTTGCTGCTGAAAAGAAACTACCAGCTCCGAAGCAAGTTGAAATTGTAGAAGCTGTACCTAACAAGGCAGCTATTGGCAAGGAATTCAAAAAGGATGCTAAACTCATTAATGATTCTCTTGCAGCAATGGAAACAGAAGCTTTAGAAGACCTTCAGCAAAAATTGGAGATAAATGGGAATTATGTCTTAAGCACGCCCAATGGGGAGTTCACACTGACTCAAAACATTGTTAGTGTTAAGAGGAGCCATAAGACTGTACATGTTGAAGAAATTATACCAAGTGTCATCGAACCATCATTCGGCATTGGTAGAATCCTTTACTGCATATTAGAGCATAATTTCAAGATGAGAGAGGGTGATGAGCAAAGAACATATTTCTCATTGCCACCCACAGTAGCACCAATGAAGTGTGCTGTCTTGCCATTGAGTGGTAATGCAGAGTTCCAGCCGTTTGTGCGGGAACTCTCCCAAGAATTAATCTCTGTGGATGTTTCTCACAAAGTTGACGACTCTTCCGGTTCTATTGGGCGCAGGTACGCCCGCACCGATGAAATTGGGGTACCATATGCTGTGACTGTAGACTTCGACACCATTAAGGAACCTCACACAGTGACGTTGAGAGAGCGAGATAGTATGGGACAAGTCAGAATGCTGTTAACTGATGTGCCCATTGTGGTGAGAGATCTTGCCAACAACAAAATATCTTGGGCAGACGTAGAGCAGAAGTATCCTAAGTTTGAACAGCAGGAGTCCGCTAAAGGTGCAGCTGCGTAATGTGTGACGCAAACCGATATTTGGTCAGCTGTGCGTTTATCAATTTTATTTGAATTTATCATCATGAATGCAATTAGTTATTTATTTTCGTAAGCTTGTGACGTCAATATTAAATAAATAAATACAACTTGTTCATGGTACTAAATAGTAACTTCACCTGACCCGAAGGTACATATGTTAGCAAGTTGTTATTATGCAAGAAACTGATAAAGAAACAAAAGCGTGTACCCATACGTTTGTCTCTAGGTGTTTCAATTTCACGTAATAACGTAGTTTCATAATTTGTAATGTATAATTTTCATTTAAGTTACATCAAATTATTAACAATGTAACACTATTACAAAAATTTTGAATAAGTGTCTCCAAACTGCGTCTGTTAACTCGTTCAAGACTCGTAATATTGTAAAATATATTCCTAATGTGACATCACATCCATAATATATATAGAAAAATGTGATTTTGCTGCTGTTCTAGTGAATTAAATTAATGAACCAATAATTCATAGGGTCGAACCATCATTCAACTGTGCCTCTATTGTTGTAACATGATGTTACATAAATTAAAAAACATCATCATCAATCCTTTGAACGTTTCTGCGGTTATACATGGTCTCTTCTCACAATGAGAAGGGTTGTGGCCATAGCCTGCGAAGCTGGTCAAGTAGGCACGCATTAGAGAATGTTATGGAGAACTTTAATGGTGTACAGGCTTCCTTATGATTTTTCCGTCACCATTACAGCAAGAGATATTTAGTCCTACAACACATTTTTTTTGTAAAGAAAGAGGTGCACGCCAGTATTTTTGTGGAGGACCACCAGAATGAGAGACTGTTTTCTATAATACTACTCTCACTTTTCATAATTATTGGCATCACTCACGTACGCCTTAAAAGGAAATATAAAACAATTTTTAACATTATAACTAATTTTAATAGTCAAATAAAACCCAGTTTAATTTTACAGCCTAAATTATCTAAAACGACGATCTCTTGAGCGCGATTCTTGCTGATGACGGTCACGAGAACGCTCTGTATGTCGGTCGCGGTTGCGTTCTCGGTCACGATTCTCGCGCTCTCTCCGCCTGTCCCGGTCTCGGTCTCGCTCGCGGTCGCGATCTCGCTCCCGTTCCCGTTCCCTCTCCCTGTCGCCGCGGTCTCCTCTGTCTCTGTCGCGATCACGGTCGTCCCGCTTTAACTGTCTGTCTTTTGTGTATCTGAAAGTTTTTTTTTAATAATTAATAAGTGGTGATACAGTAGAATAACAAAAAAACAATTCCGGATAAATGAATGTTATATGACCCTAAAATTAAATTATACCATTGAAAATTACTCGACTGATTCGTTGGTCGTGTTGAATGCAAGCGCGACTGCCGATCGAGAGGTCCTGGGTTTAAATCCCGGGTCGGGTACTATTGGATTTTTTAAAATTAGAATTTCTAGTAGTGGCTCGGATTCTGGATTTGTGCCCGGTGTATGGCAATAGATTCACCACCTATTCCATAATGGGACCTAAACGTAACTGGCGAAACCTGGGAGTGTAGTAGTACTACACTCCTTTGCCTACCTCTTCGGGGATTACAGGCGTGATTTTACGATATTACATTGAAAATTCTAGGCAACGCGGCATTGAAAATAAATATGACATACAATTATGAAAAGTCTTCTATTTTAAAGGCCTTAATTAGTTCATAATTAATAAGTTTTTAATTAAAAAATATATACAAATATATATATTTTATTGTCATTGATCTTTCAGTGCATCTATAAATCATTTTCAAATATAACTAAATTTTTGCCTTAAATCAGTAGTTTCATACATGCTCACAAAAGCAGTATTAAAATGGCATATAAATTTACAAGAGAGGTAACTATCACCTGTCCGTATCATAATCTCGTTTGTCCCGGTCGTCGTGCTCACGCCGATCTGAGTCCATCCGTCCGGGGTTGTAGTTGCTAGCGTTACCTAGGCCTCCCCCGCGAGGGTTGGCCGCCGGCTTTGAGGCTGCTGTCTGCCTGCAGTGCTCAGCTAGCCTATGTTTCAAATCACATATTAAAATTTAAATTAATCAATTTTTAAAGAATGGTAGAAAGGTATCATTCATTGTACATTTTCTTGCTGCGTGGATAGTCGTGTAGACGCGCACTGAGACACCCAGTCAGCGCTACCTGATCGATGTACGTGCGTCAAAGTGGACAGCCGATTACAATGTCCGTATGCTGCAACTGAGAAAGCTTTAGTGCACGATGCATTAGTAAACTGTAAGACCTAACAAAAAAACGTGATTACATTTGAATAATTTCGTCATTACCTTTAGAATTAATATTTGCATCATTGATTTTAAGTAGCAAAAACCAATTTCAAATTTAAAAAAATCAATTACAATTTTAAAATTTAGTTAATTGACAAGGACATAAAACATGAACATTTTCATAATTTCTTTATCAATTTATAAAAAGAGTGTGAAGTTTGTATGTATACGACATAAACACAAATTTAATTAAAGAAACAATTGTGCTATTATTTACAACTCAATGAACACATACCTCTGTTCAATCTGCTTTTGTATAGGCACCGGTATTCTCGGGAAGAGTGTGCTGAACCAGTCCAGTTTGACCAGCATCTGTCGTACGAGAGCACCAATGGTGGTACCAGCGCCGCCCCCAGCGCGAGGATCCACCTCTTCTTCATCCTCCAAGTAGTCCACGTACCAGTCGAATAGGTCCCCAGGGGGTTGAGTGTAGCGAATATACATGAACCCTTTAAAGTTGCACATAAACATTGTGTGATTCACCTTTTTAATGAACAAAGGTTGCAATGGCCAATGGCAATGTTCGATAATTTGCAATTTCTTATAACAAAACATGTTTTTTTATATCGTATAAAAAACAAAATCAGTTCATCCCTAGATAAGTATTAACTAAAGATGCATTGTAATGGAATAACATCCAACAGTGACTAATATCCAGGTGTGTGTACCTATGAAAATGTGAAAGTAACAAAAAAAAGCAAACACTGTTACTAAATGGTTAGTAGGGGACCCATTAATTGTGATAATGTATTTTAAGTTACTATCATATAAATAGATGTTTTTCTTTATTTAGCAATAGGCTCGCATTTGACTGCTATCTCACATGGTAAGCGGGATGCAGCCTAAGGTGAACTGTAATAGACGGAATAAATGTAATATTTATTGAGTGCCAACTGCACTATGGGCACTTTTGCAACTTGTAATGCATAAAATGGTATAACCAATATGTTGATTAAACAAAATCGGTGGTGTATATGAAAAGTGATGAATGTAGAAAAGGCATGTCCGGTCTGTAAGGAAACAAACATTTGGCACTCGGTGCTGTCTGCCCACCATGGAAAGGACCTGGTGTGATGGTATTATAAAAATAATTACAATACATAAAATGAATATAATGTAGCTTAATATTAAAATCTCTAGTGACATATCGTACCTACCGAGTGCTCTGATGTATGGTGAATCGGTATGTTGCAACAGGCCATTCACTTGCTTGCGGGTGAGCCTCAAAGTGTACAGCTTGTACAGGAGACAGAAGGCAGTTGATACAATTCCACCGGCACCTACACCTCTCACCTGTAAATATAATGTATGCTTGCTTGATTGTGTTGGTTGCAAGTGCGACTGCCGATCAAGAGGTCCTGGGTTCAAATCCCGGGTCAATTACTATTAGATTTTACTAAAAATTAGAATTTCCAGTAGTGGCTCTGAGTCTAGATTTGTGGCCGGTGTATAGCAAGAGACTCACCATCTATTCCATATTGGGACCTAAACGTAACTGGTGAAACATGGGAGTGTACTACACTCCTCTGCCTACCTCTTCGGGGATTACAGGTGTGATGTTAC
>DWEH01000732.1:0-10772 GCA_018245815.1 Apyrrothrix aesculapus | reverse complement strand
GGGTTCAAATCCCGGGTCGAATACTATTAGATTTATCTAAAAATACAATTTTTTAGTAGTGGCACGGAGGCTGGGTTTGTGCCCGGTGTATGACAATAGACTCACCACCTATTCCATATTGGGGCGTAAATGTAAGTGGTAAAACGTGGGAGTGTAGTACACTCCTCTGCTTACTTCTTAGGGGATTACAGGCGTGATGTTACGTTACGTTTATTATAAGTGTGTTTGAATGTTTCAAAAACGAACGACGGTTAAATTTTTTGGATATTATTCATACAAAAATACTAATTTCGCTATTAAATAATAGGGGTTGATGGTAGAAGGGTGAAAATTTGGGGTTGTATGTATTTTTAATGGTACATCATAAAAAATAAAAATAAAAAGTTTTGTAAAAAAATAAAAAAAATGGGACTGGACCACTATTATCACTTAGGGGTATAAAAATAGATAACCTTTTCTCAGACCTACTGAATATACATATAAAATTTCATCAAAATCGGGTAAGCCGTTTTGGAGGAGTATGGTAACTAAAACTGTGACGCGAGAATTTTATATATTAGATGTTTATCAGGTGTCTGGTTACTATATCACATACTTTGTATAATTTGGGATAAAATAGCCAAGCGCAATATTATTCTTACTAATTATACATACTTTTGTAGATAATTTTAAAACTAGACACGAAAAACAAATACTCGTACTCTTCAAGGCAATGTACGTTTTTGATGGGAACCGAACCCACAACCCCTGCCTCAGTTTTTCAAGGTTTTTAACTAGTGAACCAACTGGCATTTAGTGATAATCCTTTTAATTTGCAGACAGCAGCGATGCAAACACACTCCTGGGAACGTTGGACTCGGCGTTCCTGTTCTCCTACGCCGGCGCCATGTTTGTTTCTGGTAAGCTACATATTATCTGTGTCGGGGCGGAGTAAGAATATACTCCCCAACTCTGTGCTGGGATACAAGGTTTCGTAGGAGGCGATTAAACCCGGCGCTGGCAGATCGCTGTAAGGCGCGGCCTGCCCAGGCGCAGCTAACTGCCCGGCCGCCGGCGGGCAGCAGCGTTCCAATGAGAAGCTGTGCTCCGCGGTCCTCAACCCGCATGTCCCCTCAGGGGAGGCCCATGTCTAGCAGTGGACTGCAATATACGTACCTACTAACAGACAAATCAATGGATAACTATTAATTAATCTATAATTTAACTATCCATTATGAGTAGTTATCAATGTACTTAATTAAACAATGTATTGCTTAAATTCTCATAAATATTCTTCGGGATAGCCATTAATTAACCCGATACGTAATTTAATTTAATGTTTAATAGTAAAAAAAAGTTATCAACAATCAACTAATGAATCTATTATCGGACATATATCTTCGATGCTCGGTACTGGCCGTGTAATACACGAATCTTTATTGCGATCGGTGGAACGTTGTAAAAGTTGTTTCAGCGCCATCTAGTGGCGAGTTAACGGTATAGTTAAAGGAACTTTGCGCGGGATAAAACACTAGTTTCTTAGCTTTTGTGGTGATGCTGTATGTAAATCTTTAACATGCGAGTTATGTTCATACACGCTGATTCAAATTTTTCTGTATAGGATTTTACTAATTCTCAAATGCTGATAACAAACATATAGTAATACTTGGTTTTAATACTTCCTATATATTGAATGTAACAAACTGTAATGCAAACCCGTGATAAACTAACTTAACTTTACAAATGCATGTAATAAATCATTCAGTTCGTAATATTAACGCATTTTGCGTATGTCTCAGGAATGGTGGCGGAACGAGTCGACCTGAGGTACTTCCTCTCTGTAGGAATGCTGATATCCTCTGTCTTCTGCTACCTGTTCGGGTTGGGGAAGACCCTAGGCATTCATCACATTTCGTTTTATCTTCTGACACAGGTGAGATTAGTTCTATCATAGAAGAAAGTCAACGTTTTACAATACAAATTGCTGGATGAAAACGATTCAGTTCTCCTCAGCCAACCGCTATCAGCCACTTTGAACACATCGTAATTTCACCCAGCTAGAAGACATACTCGTACTACGCTACGTTTACCAAGGCGCGGTCTTAACTCCACAACATGTCTCCTCTAACGGTTGTCGCTTCTGCAACAGATATAACCAGTAACCTATGCCACTTCAGCTTGCTAATCCTTAAAAGTTAGTAAGTACCACTGTTCAGGCAGGTGCAGGTATAGCGCAGACTACGGGCTGGCCCGGCACCGTGGCGATAGTGGGCAAGTGGTTCGGCAACAGCAAGAAAGGCCTCATTTTCGGTCTTTGGAACTCGCATACTTCACTCGGGAATATTCTCGGTAAGGTATTATTACCTACTAAAGGACTAATTCGCAAATTAAAGTAGTAATGTTACTGAAATGTTGGTATACATTTAGCGTGACTGTCATTTTGCTAATCTGCTATCAATTTTTCAAAAATTACGGATTCGATTCCTGTGCGGGCACACATAAGATTGAGGAATTAAGATGTCAATTCTGGAACTACAGCTCATTAACCTCTAGTGCAAGCTCTGACATGTTAAAATGTTTAGCATGTTTTATACATTAGTTAGTGAGTTTAATTTTTTCTTCGTGACGGGGTGCTTCAAGGTAATATTTAGTATATTACCTTGAAGCACTCCACTTTATGTTAGTTGCGGCGTCACAGCTATATGTTGTGGAGAACATTTTATAGCGGTATTTTTAAAAACGTTTAGTCAAAGACCTTCCACAAGTTTTCCTAAATTTGGAGTTTTTATGTCAGATCCATACCTAAAGAAAAAAGTAATTTAAACGATTCTCTTAACTCAGAAGTACACCGGAAATATCCTGATAGTAAAAAAAGTCCACTGAGTATTTCTCCTACACATTACTCCTACTCTTCTACCTCATTGAAACGCTTACTAAAACCTATAAGTTAAATTACTAAGGCAACTCATTCTACAGCATTTTCCCTTCCCATATATCCAAATAAATTATCCAAAAAGCAAAACTCGCATGGTTGTGTATAAATTTGCATAGAGATGTGTTTTCGGGTTTCTCCAGGGACAGTGATGGCATCGGAGTACGTAGAGAAGGATTGGGCGTTGTCCTTCATTTGGCCGGCGCTGGTGATGGGCGCGGTGGCGTTCCTCGTGTTCCTGTTCTTGGCGCCGGAGCCCCGCGCGCTCGGTCTGCACCCCGGAGAAGGACCCTCAGTCAGTTGATAATAGCTATTGATTTCAAAGCTCCTCGGCCGTGTTTTGTAACATATTCTGAACATCTGCTATCTTATTTTGTACTTCTGTGACTCGTCTTACACCAGGTGTAATCAGGATAAATAGTCACTGTACAATTATGTATTTAGACTTTCTGGTATGTAACTTAGAATCCCATAATATGACTATTTTTATTTAGTGCGATAAGAAATAGTTTTATGAGGTATATATTTAGAAATTTATTTATCAAAGGTATTCGTTCTGGTTAACCATAGCTCAGGCTCTGCTTAATTTGCAATCAGATGGTCGTTTATGAGTTGTTCCAATTTATCACTATTTCAGCCCAGTCGGCAGTCGAGGCGATCAGTGGATGAAGACGAACCCACTCAAGTCATCGTTGGCGATCAGGTATCAATAATATTCGCAGGAGACTTATTAATGAAATATATAAAATATATTTCACAATTAATTAAAAGCGTTGTCGTAATTACAATTCTTGTTTAACGATTCATGGCAGTTGTAATAAATGTAGAGCAATTTGAAATAATAAAAGCTGTAAACGGTAATTTGGTCTTAACTATGGCTTAACTTTTCTCATTGTGGCAGGCGACACGTGCCCAACAGTGGAACGATAAAAAGGGTTGACAATGATGAAACGATAAATTTTATACTGATTTTATACATTTATAGGAAAGGAACGGAAGATATGTCCCCTTAGTTTTTTACCTGGCCTCTACGGCGAGTAGAAAGAAGTAAAATTAACATTAATGTGTGCAGTGTAAATATAGCGCCTTCTACAGATCACAGGATTACTAAATCGAATTGAAGAAATGTACCTTTTGAAAAAGTGATATCATAACGAATGGCTAAGGTACCCTTGAAAGTGTCTGAGCGCTTGAAAATTAGCCACGAATAATTTCCCATCTGTAGTCCCACCACGCTCACTATTGACATAATTTCACGAAACGTAGACATACAGTGCACATGCGTTTTATTTATTTGTATTAACAGCAATAATAATATTAATATTCGTCACATCTCCCATATCGCACTTACTAGCTTAAAACGAATATGAGCACAATGTAGGTAGAATAATATTTGTGACTAAACTTAGAAAATAAGTGAATTTTTCGAAATAACAAGAAACCTAATTAGATTTTTTTATCAGATAAAAAACAATGGATTGTTATAAAAAGTAAATCATACAATTGTTGGATAGTATTAATACCAAAAAGTCTTATAATACGATAAGAGATGGCGCCACTTGTGTTCTGCAGCACAGTATCGCATTTGCTTAAAAATCGTGCGCAACCGCGAGCCGAACTGAACCCAACATAACTTGGGCCTACACATTTTTGAAACAATTTTTTTCTGATAAAAAAATCTTCTTCATTGTAATGCATAGTGTGTATGTATAATATGTTCACTTGAATTGCACAAGCACGGAATCTAACCGCATGGCGTTGCAGGCGGCGAGCCTGCGCCCCAACCGCCACTCGGCCAACGCACCCCCGGTAAGCACCGACTACTCAACAACAATATATACTACTTCGATTACGCATATCGCTTTTGAGTTATATACGTGGCCAAGTGACAGCGGGCGGTCTGCTCAACATTAACTGGAGTCCAAAATCACCCGCTTCTAACGCGAAAGTGCACCACGTCTTTGGCAGCTTACACTCTTGTGTTCTTTACTGCTTACTGTTACTTGAACGAGATGTACCTCGAGCACTCTTCGGAATAGACATTTAGGTTCGTACGTCTGTCTGCCGTTCGTATAACAGAAAGAGACAAAGTGAATGCCAAATTTGTTGATCGTCCTGCGTTCACTTTTATCTACGTGTCCCTAACTGGATGTCTGTTTTGTTTGTGTCTAGTTAGTCACGCTGGACAGCTGTCCGTATATCTGATTTCCCTTTATGGCACCGATTGGGAATAATTACACCAGGTCTGTAGGGATAAGTGTATTTAGCACTCGGTACTCTCAGCCTACACCGGAAGGAATCTGGCGTGTATATAATAATGAGCGTTGGTTATGGTAATTGGTCACTGCTCATGGATACCTGTGACCATCTTCAACTGGACGATATATAGGATGGAAATTCATTTCGACGGTACACGGCAGTGCAGTTCCACTGCCTTCGCTGCTTCCTAGCAGCAAACACGCTGACGTAGTGCTTTTTCACCATTTAATGTGCACATTTTGGGTGTAAACGTTATGAAACGACAACCTGGATAGGGGGAATTAATATTTGGCTTACACACCTAGGGAATAAATCAAACAGTACTTTTTGATTACTGAAATTTTCGTTTTGGACTTAGATTTGTAGCTTTTCTCTCCGATGGTCTCACTTTCAAATCCTTCCACTGATCTTGCTATAACAGTGAAGGAAAATACCGTGAGGAAACTCATATGCCTTAGAATTTTTTACATTGTTGGCTGAAGTGTACGAAATCTGTCCAGAAGTAAGAAGAGAACTGTAAAAAAATTTTTTTTTCTACAGTGTCCGGCGCGTGGCAATAGGCCCGCCACCTATTCCATGGTGGGACGTAAAGGTTACTTGTGACACGTGGGAGTACACTATACTCCTGTGCCAACCTCTCCGGGGACAACAGCCATGATGTTACGTTTTCTATAGAAAAGCACTTTGAAGATACGCGACATGATAACTATCACAACATTTAGATTTCCATCCATCCAAAACGAAATAAGCGATCATTCACATCGCCTGGATTGTATCCACTCATACTGTTGGCTAGTTTATGAGTCATTGTAACATGTTTCTGGAACGTACTAAATACGTTAGAATGTAATAACCATTGAAAAGTGGTGTAACCTTCTGCCCAAGTGTTTTGATTCAACTGAACCTTGGACAGATGTTTCCGCCTTCAATCCGGTAACTACTGACTAACATAATCTTATCCAAATTTATTCTCATAGTTTGCACTACTCTGTTAAGACGACGATGTTTAGCGGAAGAAATATGAGTCTGGTTCTTAAGTACACAAACACTGGACAGAAACTATCAAAACTAACGAGTCACCGACTTGTCTGCGTAGTCGTTATGTACCATGACTCCTGTGCCCAATGTTATGGGTTTGATATCCACCCACGACAAAAATGTTGTGTCGCCGGCATCGGTAGTTGTTCTGTTTTGGCGAACAATTGTCTATATTATAAAGGTGTGTTTATACTGTTTATCAGCTATCTGGTTACCATAACAAAGGTCCCTTTTAGTTTGGGTCCAGGTGATGTGTTTTTTGTTCTAAGATATTTATGTATTTATTGAATACTGCTTAACCCGAACTAGATCCAAGCAGACGACGCAACCGAGGAGACGGCGCTCCTGTCTCGCCCCAAATCCCCGCCTCGCTCCCAGAGCGCCATCACGTTCAGCCGTGCAGTGGCCATACCGGGGGTTCTGGAGTTCTCCCTCTCTCTGCTGTTCGCTAAGCTGGTCAGCTACACATTCCTCTACTGGCTGCCACTGTACATCAACACGTCCAGTGAGTATTTCATGCTACTTTAAAGCTAAGATAGTGCCCGGACTCGTCGACTTTATTCTTCTACTAATTGTAAGGCGTTTAAAAAAATATTCTCCTGGTCTGATGAGGTCATGTACAAAGTATTTGAATGTAAATATTTCGTCTCCAGCGCACCTGACTCCCAAGCAGTCCGGGGAGTTGAGCATAGCGTTCGACGTGGGCGGGGTGGTGGGGGCGGCGCTGGCGGGGCTGCTGGCGGACTGCGTGGGCGCGCCGGCCATCGTCTGCGTCGTGTTCTACGCGGCGAGCGCGCCCACTGTGAGTGCCGTCCGGACGAATCTCTAATCAGTATTATATCGTTAATGGCACATTTCTCTTAGCTTCCATGTAGAAACGTTTCATAGAACGGTAGTGAATATATGATTGCCAGATTTATTCTTAATGTGAATAGATGAATATGGCACGGGACCGTGAAAATCAATAATTTTAGTACCAAAAAGAAAAACAGGCTGGTTCAAGGGACCAAAAACATTGCCTTGTCTTCTTTTTGTTTCTAATGTTAATGTGTGTATTGTTTATAATTCGACTTAAATGATTTAAAAGAGACAATGTTTGTCTAGTTTTGGATGTTTGTAAATAGACCACGCATAGCATCCTATGGGATTAGGTATTGACAAAAACATGGTCGAGAATATAGTTCCCACTTAACATGCTAGATGACGCTATGGCTGTTTTAAAATTGATGGCCTTGATTTTGTCGAAAGTAAAATGTATGTAGCTCCCGTCTCGCACGACGGACAGCGCTCCGTCCCGGAGCCGAGCGAGGGGCGCGGCAGGCGCAGGCCGCCGCAAGTGCCACAACGGCTTATACCGTTGCAGCTGCTGGCGTACCAGACGTGGGGCGCGCAGGCGTACGCGCTGAACGTGGCGCTGCTGCTGGCGGCCGGCGTGCTCGTCAACGGGCCCTACGCGCTCATCACCACGGCCGTGAGCGCCGAGCTGGGCACGCACGCCAGCCTGGCCGGCGACGCGCGCGCGCTGGCCACCGTCACCGCCATCATCGACGGCACCGGCAGCATCGGTCCGTGCCCGAGCCTTCTGTGCCACCGGCCCCTTCTTGTTACTCCACGATTAGACCCGCTTCTCCTCTCGATGAAAAAGGTCGAGGCCGTGGTGTGCCACCCCGATCGTTACAGGAGTTTTCTCGAATGAAAAAGTAACGTTGCGTATTCAGGTGCAGCGATAGGCCCCATGCTGGCGGGCGTGGTGTCCGGCTGGTGGGGCAGCTGGTCGTACGTCTTCTACATGCTGATCACTTGCGACTTCCTGGCTCTGCTGCTGTTGATCAGGTGGGAAAGTTGTTTTTTTTAGTGGATCTTCCTTTACGGTCAACTCACACTACCCTGTAATCCATCCATGCTCTGGTCAATTATTCTTGCATCAGAAGCAGAAGGAGATCATACGGGAAGAGAATGTATAAAGATATTCAGATAGATTGATCGATTGAAGAAATAAACTCTATATCACCCAGCCGGCGAGCCAGCTGTGTAAAAAATTAAAATAGACAAATGATACCATAAGATATTCCTAGCACGGTTTTCTTACGGCACAGGTGTCTGATAATAAATTAGAAAACAGAAGTGTTTGTGTATGTGTGTGCATGTATATGTGATTGTGATGATGCAATCCTGTAACCGCTCATCGAGGACATCGAGCTCGAAGAAGATTTCTTCTTTTGGCACGGTCGTGTGCAGCTGTCTTAAATTTTTCCCAGCAGACGCCAGTCTGTTCTCTTTCTAGGGGGTGGTATGTTGACTGCCTCGTTGGTCGTGTTGGTTGCAAGCACGCTGCCGATCGAGAGGTCCTGGGTGCACATCCCTGGTCGGGTTATTATTGGATTTTTCTAACTAAAACTTCTAGTTCTAATTTCTAGTAGTGACTCGGAATCTGGATTTGTGCCCAATATGGCAATAGACTCACCACCTACTCCATACTGGGACGTAAACGTAACTGGTGAAACTTGGGAGTGTACTGCACTCCTCTGCCTACCACTTTGGGGTTACAGGCGTGATGTAACGTTGTTACAGGTGTGTGTAAATAATTATTGGTAATATCTAAGTATATTTGTACAGGATAGTAAAGGTGGAGTACGTAAAGCTGCGGCTGGAGCGGCGGCTGCAGCGGCGGCTGGAGCGGCGGCCGGCGGCGCAGCGCGGCGGCCGCGCCGAGTAGTCGGGCGCGAGTCCCCCGGGAGGCGCCTCCGACGGGCTGATGATAATGGCGATGTTGTTTTTTATTTTTTCTATTTAATACAGTCCAACTGAGTTGTCGGTTCAGTGGTTAGATCCCGTGAACACTGCCGTATGTTGTGGGTTCGATTCCCGCCCGAAACAAGTATTTGTGCATGTCATAATTATAAGTGTTTGTTTTGTATATTAGTGTTAAAAATACATTATATCATGTGGACTTTTGTAAAAAATAATATGCGATATGATAAAGGTCGATGATCTTGAAGAAATTTAATAACTAGGGCAGCCCTTTTTAACAATGAGATTATTACAATTAATTCATTTATGTTTTCCTCCCGGGAACCCCTATGCGGGCGGGGGCCCTATTTCATTGGTGCAAAGGCTTTACGAATTACGTACGATTCGATTTTGGTTAAAAAAAAATTGTAGTTATTGTACAAAATGTTTTGGTCTGTAAACAGTAGCAATATTTAATTTAACCGTTTGTTGCAAAATGTGCATTAGTTAATAATATTATTGATAGATTCGAAGTATTTTATTACTATAAGTAGACAATTTCATTAGAAAATTGGGTGCGTTTATACAGGTTATTGTTTTCTGCGACGGTATAGATTCTACTTTATTTCCTATCTTTATAACTAAACATTTATTTTACCAAGCAAGAACTGTTTAAATAATTTCATAAGTTTTATTCACTGTTTTTTTCTGTAGGTTGTGTTTTTCATTCCATTTTTTTAATGCATTTAATGACGAAATATATTGATAATCAAATCGGCCGTCGACCGCACGCTACTCGCGCACACAGCTCGTGAGCAGAGGGGATCTCTAAATGTGCCGCTGTAGACGTTCAATGCAATGCTCGTCTATTGGTTAGGCTCCGTCTGCGGCTCCGGCTGCGGCTCCGTCTGCGGCTCCGGCGGCCGGCGCTCGCGCTCGGCTTACGCATCTCTCTTTGCCAAGTTGTGAGCGTTTTTAACATTCAATATTACTCGCTGTGACGGAGAAGGAAAATATTATTTAAAAATAAATTGGACTTGTTAAAAAT
Organism: Apyrrothrix aesculapus; assembly: GCA_018245815.1. Lineage (NCBI taxonomy): Eukaryota > Metazoa > Arthropoda > Insecta > Lepidoptera > Hesperiidae > Apyrrothrix > Apyrrothrix aesculapus. The sequence goes on along the minus strand of DWEH01000732.1, from coordinate 786 downwards.
GTGAGTCCTCCACAATGTTGTCTAAAGCGTGTGAAGTTTGCCGAGACGCGCTCGGCGGCGTGGCAGATTGGGCCGTAACCCCTCCGTCTGAGAGCAGCCCCGTGCCCGGCAGTGGGCGATAAATGGCGTGACGTCGAAGGTACGTTACAGATACAAAAGGGTTTGTTAATTAATGCGATGGATTTTATACTCATAGCGTCACGAAATGTATACACTTAAGAGTATTTTAAAAGACGAGAAGTAGCACGTGCGGAGAGCAGTACGTTGTGTGAACACGCACTCGACAGTATTTTATGTCATAATATTAAAGCAACAGAACGATGTAGGCGGAGGGTAGGCCGACTTGTCTACGGTTGATACTTAGGAAAATTCTTGAATCGATCCTGGATTTTTGATCAGGAAGGTAACTGCAAACTGAAAATACTAAATAAACAACTCAAATAACGATTGATCTTAGATTTTAATGCAATAATAATAACATTAAAATTACATTAAAAACCAGGAAATGTACACACAATTATTAAATACGTGAAAAGACCGTTTAAAGTATTTGGATACTATTTAAATGTGTATTTGAGAATATTTATATACTATTCAATTCTTGGCTAATGGTGATAATACGAAACACCTCTATATATTTTGTATTTCGATATTTTAGCGGGGGTTCCGGTTTGGGGGGGGGGGGGGGGGGGGGGTTTAAGAGTATGATCTTTTTGATTTTTATTTTTTTTTAAATTTTTTTCCTTAGTGGGGAAAGGCGTAGGGTTGGGAAAGAGTTTAGAGTTC